>WNWK01021479.1:0-34034 GCA_009830355.1 Cherax destructor
GGTTGCCATTGGGATTGACATCTGCCTGTGGAGGCTGTTTGCTGCTCTCTGCCGGGAGCCTATGTGATCCTGCACACCCATTGTGTGCACGAATAAGGCCATCTCTGTTGCGTGCTCGAAACTCTCCACACACCTGACATGTGCCTCTTCTTTCATTGTTGGGTGCCATTTCCCTGGCTTTGTGGCTGGCTGGCTGCATCATCTGCCATACCTCAAACTGTGTGGTAAGCCCGGGGCCGTGGAAAATGGCACATGACACATACCTAATGTGGTTCATGGTGGTGGTGGTTGAGCAGAGGGTCTCCCGTCCTTGAGGTGGGCAGTGGGGGCGAGGGAGGAATGGGGGATGTGTGATATGGTAGGCCGGCCGGACGCGTCACTATAACAACACTATAAGACCGACACACCGCTATATACCACACATGCTATGCATACCGTGCGCATGCTAAACACATGCTATGCAATATACACTATATACTATATACACTATACACACTATACACGCGGTGAACAAACACTCCATTATCATAGCATGAGCACACGCGCGCCTGTTTGGGGAAGGGAAGGGGAAATAGTTTTACCCTCACCCTCTGCCTCCTTCTCCCCATTAGGCCTTCCCTCACCCAATTTTTTTTTTTTTCAACAAGTCGGCCGTCTCCCACCGACTTGTTTATATACCAGTAGCACTGTGCAAGTTCCATGACGCGAGGAAAATTAGTGGCTGCGGATAGTCAGAACTAATTTCATTCTTCTCCGTTAGAATACCAGCCCTTACGAGCAGTACACATATTCATGAATTACAAACGGGAGTAGAATGAAATTAGTTCTGAGTTTATCACAACTTCGTATGTTCTGGCAACACCTCGCAACTATGCAACACCGGGTTTCTTCTATAATATTAAACTGTAAATGGAACACTGTACCGGTAACTTGATGGGTAAGACATATGTACAACACTGGACTATTTATTGATGAAACGCTTCGCCTGCGCTGCAGGCATCATCATACGAAGATGATGATGTAAGAAACATGTGCAACAGTCGGGTGTCTTTATATTTCAAAGTTTTCTCCTACGCTCTAGGATGCTTCACTTAAATATAGAGAACGGATTGTAGCCATTTGTACAACTGCCTACAATTCTTTCTTTGTATTTGACTGAAGAAGTCTTGCACGTAGGTGAGACATTTCAACAGAAAATATACCCAGCTGTTGCACATGTGTCTTACTCATCAACTTGATGGTATTATATACCATTTTCAACATACAGTGATGAGTGAATACTAAAATGGTATAAAATACCGACAGGTTGTTAGGTAAGACACGTATACAACAGGTAGGTAGCCTCATTTCGAAATGTTTCAGACTTTGGAACAATACTCTTCTCCAGGCTGAGGGACTGACCCCCTGTAAACTAGATCTTCGTGGGTGATGGACTGATTACATCGTCTTCATATCTCTTCTGTACTCGACTGAAGAAGCCTACTGTGTAGGCGAAACGTTTCCAAATAAAGATACCTTACTGTTGCACATGTGTCTTACCTAACATACAGAGATGACTCACACTCCTGGAGACATCAGCGTTGCTGGAAGACCAAAGAGGCGAAGTTTAGAGGTAGACACTTTAGTTTTAGGTCTCTTGAACATACGAGAATATTTAAAAGGCACGTAAGTTCCCCGGAGGTAAAGCTCAGACCTCTCCAAAATAATTGTCCTCAAAGATTTGTTAAGTTATACCATGAATTAATTAAGATTCTGGACTTCACCTTACGAAACAGACAAAGCAAATGCGATAGTAATTATGGACAAGGTAGATTATACTGGAAACATAAACATGTTATTAGAAGACAGTGGTAGTTACGTGTTTCTTAAGGCTGCATGTAACTGTTCAACACCACTGAAAAATACTTTAATCTTTGAACAAGGAGGATTAAAATAAACTAGCAGCGAATATTCAGTAAGAGACATATACTGATCTCTATATTTAATTAACCCATTGATGTCACTTTCATTAGCTCCGTTATAATGATAATCTTAATTTATAAAGGGGTGAACCGGTAAGCCAGTGGAAGGCCTCGGTCACATGACCAAAAACTCCAGTGGCGGATCATATGACAAAGACTTGTCCTGTTTCCTGACAAATCTTACCTAACCTAACCTTAAGCCATAGGAAGTAAACAACAAAGAGTCACAATACCGTGACTGGAACAATACAAAAATAATCCACACACTTTGTAAATGGTTCAAGCTCCTGTCTCCTCCGTGCGGGTTATTTGTGTATTACCCCAGGAAGTAATGTAGCAACACCATTGGTCGGCAGCTAATCGTTTTAGTGCCAGATAATTACTTACTACAAAAACGTAGCAGTGTAACAGGTTCCGAAAAGAATTATGCAAAAAAAAAAAAATACCTACAACGGCGTACGCCACGATTGCATTTCTCTTTGTCTATCTGTCTCTGATTTCGGTTTTTCTCCTGTGTGGACGATTTGGAAAAATTAATGTTTATTTTTTTTTTGCAGTTTTAATATTACTAAATTTGAGACACACGAAGTTCACCGACTTTTAAAGTCTAACATGAAATTCATCCATCTATTCCCTTTGACTATAATTGTTGATAATTTAGACACATATGCAACACATGGGAACAAGTGTAAGATTTTAAAGTGCGAGTTAACTGCTAATTGAATTTTCTCATTTGCAAATGAATTCGTCTCTAACTCAGATTTCATAATCATCAGACTGTTCATCAAGTTGGCACGAGACTTGCAACCAATAATTGTGTCATTTCTTTAACTGTTTCAAGGCATGTTTTAATTTACTATTGTTTAAATTATCTATTTAAAATATATATTGTCAGTCGGTCGTTGATAAAACCCAGTAATCGTTACTCAACCATTTGACTGTTAGAAAAAAGAAATACTCATCACAAAGGTAGAAATATTAATAGTAATATATATTTTGAATAAGAGGGACTACCTGAGAAGATTTGAGAACCCCCTTGTTGACTACCACCTGTGTAGAATAGAGGTTGTCTGTGGGGTTTATGACTGATATGGTTAGTGATCATTCTTAAGTCAGTCATGAAATTCAGCCCAGGACGTGCCACCTCATATCCTAGTTACTTGAATTAATGTATAGGTACGTCTATATCTCACAGTGAGCAGCGTGTTGAGGCAGTAGGAGGTACTGACGGAGCGTGGGAGTTATGCCCTGTAGTCACTTGAGATCCGTGTTGAGTCAAGTGTGCGTCCTGCCACTTACCACAGCGAGAGGTTCTTGATCTCGGTGAAATGTATCTAATTCGGGTCGTGTATATGTTAATGAATAGTATTTCTCTGCGCAAGGCCTATGGGTAGGTTGCCCTTTTCTCTCACTGCCTATGGTGCGACTCACATTACTGAGGGTAATGTGAGCCCAATACCCGTGGGTACGGGAAAAGAGTACCCAGGGTGTGTTATTGTGTAGGATATGAGTTGTGTAGTTTGCTAAGCTAAATAAAATCTGTCTAACTCTAAGCTTAAATGCATATAAGTGGTACCAGGCCTCAGTAGGCATAGGTGGAGGCTGCACCTCCCCCCCCCCCCTCTCCTCAAACTTGGAGAAGGTTTGTAACGTCTTAAAATTCGAACGAGATTTTCCACACCACTACATATTGATCTTGTAGGAAGAGATACTCTTGATAGTGGGACTAGTCTGGTTAAGATAATGAAGAAACAAGTCGTAAAGATAATAATCTCTTCTTGTTGCCATGCATATGTGACTTAATAGAAATTTTAATCTTTTATTTAGACCATTATTTATTACAACTGTGTCTCTTTTGCATAAATAGTACAGCTAGCATTTTAATTAACCCTTATTAACGGAATGAATCTGAGGTTAAGCCTGAAAAACACCAGTGACTCGATAAACTACAGCATACTCATTCGTGCAAATATTTTCAATTGGTTAGTTTTACTACAGAACATAATATATCCTTGGATACAGTTACCATTACGGATTAAAGTTGATTTCAACAAACGATATTTTATATATCTTCTTCTTTCAACAAACCGGCCGTTTCACACCGAGGCAGGGTGACCCATAAAGAAAAACAAAAAGTTTCTCTTTTTAACTTTAGTAATGTATACAGGAAAAGGGGTTACTAGCCCCTTGCTCCCGGCATTTTAGTCGCCTCTTACGACACGCATGGCTCACGGAGGAAGAATTCTGTTAAACTTCCCCATGGAGATAAGAGGAAATAAACAAGAACAAGGACTATATATATATATATATATATATATATATATATATATATATATATATATATATATATATATATATATATATATATATATATATATATATATATATATATATATATATATATATATATATATATATATATATGTACATACATGTGTAGCGTGACCTAAATGTAAGTAGAAGTAGCAAGACATATGAAGTCTTGCATGTTTAAGAGACAAAAAAAAAAGACACTAGGAATCCTACCATATATATATATATATATATATATATATATATATATATATATATATATATATATATATATATATATATATATATATATATATATATATATATATATATATTATATATATATATATATATATATATATATATATATATATATATATATATATATATATATATATGTATATATATATATATATGTATATATATATATATATATATATATATATATATATATATATATATATATATATATATATATATATATATATATATATATATATATATATATATAGTTGATATAAAGATGGCATATACAGTACACGAGGTGTAGAGATACATGTCTAGTACATATTGTTACGTGTTTGTCACTGATTATAATGCGAAAATCTCATCCAGCTCCTCAGAGCTGGGGCGCGTGCCCAAAATACAGCATGCATTACCCCTCTGAACAGCAACTGTGAAAAAACAGTGAAATTCCAAGCGCTGTCGTGACTTCTCACATTATTAAGGAACTATAAAAATAAAAGGTTAACATGTAAGAACGAGACAACATCTCGCTGCCAAACACAACAACACCTAACTTTTTATGATGATGTAGGTAGGTAGTCAGTGATCCCTGAAACACAGCTTATATTCTACCCAAAAAAAATTGTCTACTGTACCTTAAATTCTTCCCAAATTTTATTATTTTTTAAATGAATCCAATTTATGTAATTCAAAAGAAATATTTATATTATTTTCAAAACTACTTTTTTTTTTTAAATATGATTCCACTATATTCCTGTCGACCATGGACTTGCTTCATATAACTTTCTCAGCCTTTTGAAAATCAATTGGATGGTTAAAATCTCTCACATGAATAAACAGAGCATTAGAATCTTGTCCACTTCTAATGCTATATTTTTGAAGTTTTAACATAGTTTCAAGACTTACCTGTTTGACCGTAATAAACTTTATCACATATTTTACAATTAATATTATACAAACCCGTCAGCATTTTGGGGGGAATTTTTTATCAAAAGTTTTTTAACTGTATCAAGATTTTTAAATACAACTTTGATATAAAAATTCTTAAGTAGAGAAGGCATATCAACAAAGTTTTCATGGTAAGGGAGAACCAACATATTTTTAGTTGAATAAGGTTGGTTGTCCCTTTTAGAATTGTAAAAAGTATTTAAAGCTATTTTAAAAGGATTTATCAGTTAAGTTTCTTGGGTATTTTAGGTCACTGGAGAGTTCTTCATCTATAAATTTTCTACTACAAATACGTAAAGCTCTCAAAAACATTGATGAGAATACCGACAGTTTAACTCTGTTTTGATGTGAAGAATAATAGTATACATAGGAACAGTTATTTGTTGGTTTTCTGTAAATTTTAATTTTAAAATCAATGTTACCCTTAATAATTAAAACATCTAGGAAAGGCAATGAGTTATTTTCTTCGAACTTAACAGTAAAATTTATAGAATAAGCCAAGCTATTTAATTTAACAAGGAAATGGTTTATGTCTACATTCTTAGGCATAAGGCACAAAATATCAACAACATATCTACACCGTTTAGCTCTGTTAGGAAGGATTGTGCTAAGCAATCTTGTTTAAAAAAAATTCCATGTATAAATTACTATGAACAGGTGAAAGAGGCTTTCCCATTGCCATACCAAAATTCTGAGTGTAAAACTCGTCATTAAATACAAATTTTTAATCAACAATATAAAGTTTAATAAATTTAATGATAGTAGGAACTGGAAATGGTAAATCGTAATTAACAGGTTCTTCAGATAAGAAACTTAATAAATCATGAACTGGAACTTTTGTAAACAAGGAAGTAACATCAACACTAACCATGTTGAAATAATTTTAGTCAGTCAAGGTGCTTAATTTATCCGTTAAATCTATGTTGCTTTTAACATTAAAGTTAGATTTTTTTTCCAACAAATGGGCTCAAAATATCAACAAGCAATTTAGATAATTTATAAGAAACTGAACCTATGAAGTTAATAATTGTTCTAACTGGATTACCTGGTTTGTGCGTTTTTATTAATCCATACATATAGGGTTTAGATGGATTAGTGGAAGTAAATTTTTTAGTTTAGCGTTCATAGATGAAATCTCCAAAATTTATGAAATAGTAATAATCTAAAATACGCAAGAAACTGTTCTATAATTAGAAAACTTATAGAACAGAGCCTAGGATAACACCTCAGACCAAGAATGTGCTGGTCCTCCCATACAATGAGAATTTATCTATCCTGCCAAATGCCCTTAAAAGATTTAATATACAAGTAGTTTTTAAAAATTCACGGACTGTTAGAAGCATTTTGATAAAGAATTCACCCCAACAGCGTGCTGGTGGTGTCTACAGAATTGGTTGGAACGGTTGCAATCTCTCCGATGTGGGACAGGCTGGAAAATCTTTAGAAGTTAGAATATCACAACACCGTTATTCTATACGTATAGCACAGGAGTCGAACGCGATTTTCAACCACATTAGAGCTTGCAATAACAAGGCAAACTGGCAGGAAACAAGAGTCATCTTCTCTTGTTCCTCTTGGATTGAAAAAAATATTGTAGAATCGGCAATTATTAAGCATGATAGGCAGTCATTATACAATATCATTTGCGGGTTGTTCAAATTTGATACATTTTTAGTTGAGACAATAGTACACAGTCAAAAATTGGGCTCTTAAACGAATGCATTGGACTGTCTTAAGTGTAGTGCCACACTCATGAATTAGGGTCTATTTTTCTTGCATTGTCAGAAGGTTGAACCAGAGTTTGCCTCATAAGCTGTGACCGTCTTCCTTGTAAGTACAGATGTCGTCCTCTTTAAATGAGTTTATTTTAATGAGCCCCGCTTCCTTTGTATAACTTATTGAAGTCTCCCCTTTAAATGGTCCCGTTTTCTCGTCCATTTATATGGTCCCGTTTTCTCGTCCATTTAAATGGTCCCTGTTTTCTCGTCCCTTCAAATAGACCCGCTTTCTCATGGATGATACTCCATAATTGCCAGTGACTTCCATATCACTGGCAATATAATTATGTATGTAAAATTAGTTATATCATAGCGGAGTCTGACGGAATTTTTTATATTTGCCTCATTACTTTCGTTTAGGCTGCTATTACAATACTATCATCATTTGTGGGATTTTTCTATTGCTATAATATTCAACCTTTCTGGCTATGGGTACTGGTATGCCAGGGAGCATTTCCTGCTCCCTTCTCATTCTCTCTCCCTCCATCCCTCCCTCCCTCACTCCAGTGAATACATACTCTGGGATCGTGTTGGTTTGGACATCTTCCTTTTTTCTGCAACTTTTCAAGCTCCTGATGATGTGTTGGTTGCAACACGAAAGACCTAAAGCTGTAATTCTGTTCCCCGCGTGGTTGTTTAGCATATACGTATAGCACAGGAGTCGAACGCGATTTTCAACCACATTAGAGCTTGCAATAACAAGGCAAACTGGCAGGAAACAAGAGTCATCTTCCCTTGTTCCTCTTGGATTGAAAAAAATATTGTAGAATCGGCAATTATTAAGCATGATAAGCAGTCATTATACAATATCATTTGCGGGTTGTTCAAATCTGATGCATTTTTAGTATAAGTGTATAAGAACTGGGGTATTTAGTTTGCAGCTAATGTTTCTCAGCGGATAGCTATGCTCCTTGGGAAGGCCTGATGGTATACAGATGTATTTCTCTCTTCCCTTCAAATCGACCTTTTTTCTTGATCATGTTTATGTGACCATCAGTCGTGTATTACCATGTACAGTCTCTGTCTTCAGAGCGGCCTGACCCACCAAGTCATGTCCACGTGAAGGAAGTAACCAGTCGTCATGTCTCCTTGGCCTGGGCACCACCTTTCGATGGAAACTCTCCCCTGACGCACTACATGCTGCAACACTGGCCTGCCCACGCTACACCTACACCCATCAACACTACACTGCCTCAGGACCTGACTGAGGCCACGTTGAAGGTAAGACGCACCATCTATACCTCGCTTTACGAAAGACGCCTTGTTCAAGTGGCTTGAGTTGGGTAACGTAACGGTAATAAGGATCAGATTCTTGGTATAACTGGCATGTTCACGTCCACTATGACCAAAGTTCCTGAACCCTTTCCCAAGATCCTGGAATGACCAGGATAACTACAACCCCAACTGGGATACAGCTAGAAACATTAAAACAAAGATGTGTCCTAATTTTACGACGACGAAGAGTAAAACTCACTTGTAGTACAATATTAAAAAAAACTTTTTTTTAGAATCGTTGGAATCCGTGGCTTAACTGGAGAATGACTCATCCGATAGATTTCAAATTTTCACCACTGGTTTGGCTTTCCTAATTCTTTTGACTGGCTTCAAAATATTATTGAAGATGCAGTCTATAAGAAGGATGATAACTCATAAGTACCCAATCGCTGGACTCAAGCCAGATTCTGTGGAATGCCTTTTCTGATAGGCTTTCCTCGGGTAGATTTCAATGGAACAATGTTTGACACTCAGTTTGAGCTGCGTAAATTTCAATTTGCGAATTTTATTAAGCAAATTCTTTCCCCACGTGATAACTAGAGCATGACTCACCAGATCGTTTTCAAACTTTAAATACTAGTGTATTTTAATTGAAAAATATTCTTGGTATTAATTTTAGGCTGTTTTGGTGCCAATTTTTTTTTTTTTTTTAATAAAAGTAATTTCCTTTCAGAACTGTAGAGAATTTTGGACAGTATGTAAATGAGGAAAATGAAAAAAAACATGGCGTTTTTAATTGCATTTTTAAGTTTAACGTAGGGAGAATTTCCAATTTTTCCGTACTTTCTTGGGGCTCTTTTCGTTTGTTTTCTCATTAATTTTCGTTTATTACTCGAGAACACATCATTCGATCGGCTAAAAATTGTCACAACTTGTGTAATGAATGTTGGGCAAGATTCTTGGGACTTTTAGCATGCGTGGGTGACCTCTGCCCAATGTTACACATGTTCCCAAATGTTCTCACCAGATGATAACTGTCCTCAGGCTTCGATGATCGGCTTTAAAACTTGAACCCTCGAGTATTATACCGAATATTATTCCAAGTATTATACCGAGTATTATTCCAAGTATTATACCGAGTATTATTCCAAGTATTATACCGAGGAAAAGGTTGGTATGTTTAATGGAGTTTGTAGATGCCATTTTGCCACTTTTAATCTCAAAATCGTATAGCATTAGTTTACATTGTTGTATTTTGCGTTGACGCTGGTGAGGGGCTCATGATCCAAGGAACAGGGCTTATATTCCCTTTGCTTGGGGCAAATTTGATTGCTTCCCATTCTTCATGGGCTATATTACCCCTAAGGTTAATATAACACATGAAATTAAATTAACAGTTCATGGGTTTTTACTGAGTTGGTGAAAATTTTGTTGGATTCTGTGCAAATATTGGAAAATACAACTTATGGTCAGCTTTAAACTTTTAGAGTTTGTGTTTTTTTCACAGGAAATAATCTTCTGATCTTACGTTATGTAAGTTATAATATACCAATTTTATTTATCAAATTGGTTTCTGTGAATAAAATGAAGAATGTCTCTGAATTTGGGAATCCTTGGTTATTTTGCAAACGTTACTGTGTAAACGTTATTGTGTAAACGTTACTATGTAAACGTTATTGTGTAAACGTTTCTCCAGCAAGTGACTTCATCAGTCCAGTACTGAGTAGAATAGTGGGAGATAAGGAGTTTCAAGTAATCAGTCCCTCAGTCCACCAAACATGATTAAAGTACAGCATATGCACCGAAAAGATTGCTTCTATAATTCAGACAGGTGAGGTGAAGCAGTTGTAGACGGCGTCACCGGTGGACAATAAAGACACTCAAATGTTGCACAAGTGTCTCATTTACTAACTCGTCGGTATTATATAATATATAATAAAATACAACTTAACCTACTTTCATGTACCTACAACACCTGTGTGCCCTCAATACTTTTTTTTTTAATTTGTATGTTAAGTACACTTAACTTACGTAAAACTTATTTTCTTAATAGCTGGTCAGTTTTACATAGAGAAAAGACTGGATTGGTTTTCTCCATGGTTTATTCTTTTTTAAGGCAGAAATTTAAAAAAAATAAAATACTGTTTTCCAAGCGATAATTTCTGATTGACGCATCTGATTAGCTTCAACCCTTCCAAGCTGATTACCTGATCGTACGACAGATTTGGTCTGAATATGTCCTAATTTAACATTTTTATTAAAGAAATCTGGATATTAATCTACACGTGATGACTTATAAATACCTCTTCTGATTTACTTCAAATCTTCAGCGCTAATATTTAACTGCAGTATCAACTTATGCCGCACTTTGCACTATTCCAGTGCCTAGTATAGAGGCACAGGGGACTGAGCTCATGCAACACGGGAATACCTTCTTGGGAAAGCGCAGCGTCCGAGATACAGGCAGGCCTCGCTTTACAGCGCTTCAATCTTACAGAGCTTCGCTAATGCAGCAGTTTTCAATTATACTCATTCTTCATTTATTAAGACTTCCTGCCATAAATATATTCACCACTCACTGTAAGCTAAGGTAAATGTTGTGTGTACTGTATATGTATTTTTTACGCCTAGCTCTATTGCTCACTTAATATATGATATTGAAGACATGTTATCAGGCTTTAATAGGCATTTAAAAGTGGAAAAAAAGGCTGTTTCACTTTGCAGTCATTTTCACGTTACAGCAGTAGATCGGAACCTAACCTGCTGTATAAGCAGGTTAGGTTCCGGTTTAGGTTCCTGCTGTATAAGCAGGTTAGGTTCCGGTTCAGGTTCCTGCTGTATAAGTAGGTTAGTTTTATTAAATATATAACAAAATTACTCCTTTAGAAAATCTTACTTTTTATCTAAAATTTACAACGAATATTAAATATTAATCTGAAATTAAAATATATTCCTATTTTTTCTACATTCCTGCGTCTGTTGATGTCTTTGAAACCAGAGGAAAAAAATGAAGAAAATATTTTAGCAATGGAACTATTCTATATTTATTTAATTCTTTATAAGTTATCACTATGGGATTTGTGTGTGTGTGTGTGTGTGTGTGTGTGTGTGTGTGTGTGTGTGTGTGTGTGTGTTTGTGTGTGTACTTACCTAGTTGTACTCACCTAGTTGTGGTTGCAGGGGTCGAGTCATAGCTCCTGGCCCCGCCTCTTCACTGGCCGCTACTGGGTCACTCTCCCTGCTCCATGAGCTTTATCATACCTCTTCTTAAAGCTATGTATTGAGCCTGCCTCCACTACATCGCTTCCTAAACTATTCCACTTCCCGACCACTCTGTGACTGAAGAAATACTTCCTAACATCCCTGTAATTCATCTGAGTCTTCAACTTCCAACTGTGTCCCCTTGTTGCTGTGTCCCATCTCTGGAACATTCTGTCTCTCTCCACTTTGTCAATTCCTCTCAGTATCTTATATGTCGTTATCATGTCTTCCCTGTCTCTCCTGTCCTCCAGTGTCGTCAGGTCGATTTCCCTTAACCTCTCCTCGTAGGACATACCCCTTAGCTCCGGGACTAGTCTTGTTGCAAACCTTTGCACTTTCTCGAGCTCCACCTAGTTGTGGTTGCAGGGGTCGAGTCACAGCTCATGTGGAGTATGTGCACTTTCCTACGATATAATGTACTGTGTTACTTAGCTTATTGATGAATCCCAGAAGTCGCAGCCATCCCCAACTCCTTCACAGGGAGACATCCATGGCTTCATTCTCCACAGGGCTGTAATATAAACATCAAGTGAGTATAATTATTGCCCCAAAGGAGCATATGCCCATATCTCAGTCATTTGACAGACTGAAAGGCGGGTTACTCACGGTTTTTGGGCGGATCGCCCACGAGTCACCGGGTGATATGATAAATCTGCCTAAAGCAAATTATGCATTCCTAACTGCGCAGTAGGTGGCATCTAGGTTTAAGCAGACTTACCTGGGTATTTGTAACGGACCCTTAATTCACACCCGGATATCGCTGTCTTGTTTGAAGAACGCTGCTGAAGAGTCACTGCCTTGTTAGACGACGCAAACTCATTGTCCCTTTACGTTCTTTAATGAAGAGTCTTCCTTAAACAACGTTTCACAATGCCTATCATTCTTTCGTAAAATCCGCCGTGCCATGGGGATTTAGGAGGAATGAATCTCCAACGACAATTGCGTAGATTCAGCATCTGTTGTACTTCAGGCTGCTCAAAAATCTTGTTTATGTAAGCAGCACCAGCAACAAAATTCGTTGCATTGTCTGATATCATCAGCCTGGGACATGCCCTTCTGGCTGCAAACCTTCTAAATAATTTGATAAAGGTTTCAGCAGACATATCAGTGGCTACTTCTAGATGTACTGCTCTAGTTGTAGCACAGGTGAACAAACAGATGTACACCTTGATAGGAACTTTGTCAACTGTTTTAGTTAAAATTATTGGTCCAGTGTAATCTACACCTGTCACCTCAAATGGAGTGACATGACATACTCTTTCAGAAGGGTATGGAGGTGGACCTGGATACTGACATACTCGCATATCATAATGACAAGTAATACAGTCTCTGATTTGTTTCTTCACACTTTGTCGACCTTGAGGTATCCAGTAGGATTGACGTATATGACAAAGAGTGTCAGCTACACCACCATGTAACACGTTACTGTGGGCATTCTGAATAATCAGTCTTGTTAGCCAATGATTCTTGGGGATCAATACTGGATGTATTGTTTCCTTAGGTAGTGAAGAATTATGAATTCTTCCTCGACATCTAATAATCTTTTCTGAGTCGAGATAAAGTCCTAAAGAATTAATCATATCAGGTTTCTTTGGAGATTTATCCTGAGTTTCCAGAAATCTATACTCTGTAGAGAAAACATCTTTCTGTATTAACTTTATCCAGTATTTAATGGGTTCAAGTAATTCATAATTAGGTTTTATCCCTTTAATGAATTTAAAGACAAGAGCTGTAACTCTTAAGAGTTTACCCAAAGATGAGTATTTAGATCCATCAATGACTATTTCTTTTGTGTCTGCTGTATTTAAACAGATTATTTCTGCTGTGTTCAAACAGACTGTTTCTTCTGGCATAATGTAAGCCTTTTGCTGTGGCCAGTTATTTTCATTAGAGAGCCAGTTAGGTCCGTGGAGCCATAATTTATTATCCACAAAGTTCTTGAGTGGGACACCACGTGACAACATGTCAGCTGGGTTCTCTTGGGTAGAGACGTGGAGAAAGACATAGTCTCTCTGCATCTCTCTTATTTCTGCTACTCTATTCTGTACATAGACCAACTTACTCTTATTATTTCTTAACCACTGGAGAACTGCTTCATTGTCACTCCAGATCACAGTTTTTTCAATAGTGAGATGATCAAGTACTTTGTTGAGATAGACAGCTAATTTTGTACCTACATAGAGTGCTGTCAGTTCCAATTGTGGTACTGTTCTGACCTTCAAGGGTGTAAACCTGGCCTTTGAAGTAATTAAAGTACTTCCTTACAGCGCCATAACCTCTAGTTGACGCATCACAGAACACATGTAATGTGTACTTGTTTCCCTCTTGACCTATTTGTCTGGGAAATTTAATATCAGCCATGTAGGCATATGGATTTGTGCGAAATTTCATAAGCACGTCTCCAAGCTTCTCAGTTAGTGAGGGTCCGGTCATCAGACAGTCATTAAGGCTTGCTACATCTTTATTTGCACGTGCGCTACAATTGTATACAACACGTAGTGGAGTGGTTTCAGAATTTTTCCTGACTCCGTGGTGCGGTAGATAATGAGCATCTTTCTTCAACTTATCTTCGACTATTTCCTCAATGAATCTATTGTCTAACTGTTCTTGTATGATATTATCATAGACAGTCAGCAGCTCTGGATTCTTCCTGAGCTCATGTATTTGTGCTTTCATTTGTCCGAAAGCCATGCGATAATTGCTAGGTAGATGTGGTGGATTTAATTTCCATGGTAACCTAACCCAATACTGTCCATCTTCATATTTGACAGTGTCCAAATATTGGTTATAAGTCTCAGACTCCTGTGGGCTTGGTTTATTTACATCTATACCTATCGCATCTAAATCCCACAACTTATCAACTGGTTCATTCATTTCTTCCAGTAATGATAATTTTTGTTGTGGTACATGATCAGCAGTTATTCTTGTAACTAGTACATTTTCTACTGAATCAATTTCAGCTTCTTTCCCGCTTTGAGAGGGAATTGGACCACATATCATATGGCCTCCAGCTGTTTTCAGCAAGTGAACATCATGTTTACTTACTATATTTTCCACAAAACAGTGATAGTAATCACTTCCAATGATTAAATCAATTGGACTAATTGTGTCCGTCTGTATGTCAGGACAGGCTAACTTGACCTTGTTAATAAAAGGACACAAATGCAACTTGGCTGCCTTCAGTGCTGCAACTGTATCTCTTATTCCCCGGATCTGCACTGACTTAGGCAAATCATCGACTACCACAGCTTCTACTGTCTTTTTCCTGTTTCCTAGACCAACAGTGAATCTGGCTAGGTCATATTTCTGCTTACCAGAACTTTGGAAAAATCCAGCTATTTCTAACTGTATTTTGGCATGGGGTTGTTTATTCAGTTTTTGCAACACTGTTCGTCTTATGAAAGACCTTTGTGATCCTTGATCAAATAATGTCAGCACATTGGTTTTGTGTAATTTATGTGATAACTCTACTCGAGCTATTGGGAGAGCAGTCGATTTAGACTTATCTCTCACATTTAATGCTGCTGTTTGTTGACTTCCTGACTCTGTGGAAGTCGGTTGTTCAGCATAAGTGCTTGGGCATAATGCTGTGTGATGCATTCCCTTGCATTTAAAACACTTCTTCAGTGAGCATTTACCTCCCTTGTGTTCACCTAAACACTTAGTGCACCTTTTCAGCTGTTGAGCACGTTGTTTCCGTGCCTCCATTGTTGTGTATTGAATGCAATACTGTGCCCAATGTGTTCCATCACAAAGTACACATTTTGGAGTACGTTTATGTGTGACAGTCTGTTTACTGTCTGTTGTGTTCACAGCTTGATAAGTGCCTACATGGGATTTCCCATTATGTGGTTTAGTGGGAGTAGGTACACTCTTTTTGTACTGAGTTGAAGGTTTATTATCCACAACAGGATTGGTGGATTTCTCATCTTGTCTCGTTGCTTGCATGCATGAGACTATTGTTTGTAAACCATTGCTAATTTCTTCACAAGTGAAATAGCGTTTATTGAACATAATATTTAAACGTTCAATGGTTTATGTTGACAGTTTATCTTGGATAATACCACTGATAAACCAATCACATTGCCTTAGGTCATATTTAACTCCTAGAGTTCTGAGACTATTGACTAATGTGATCCTAAATGACTGTAAGTCTGAAAGACAATGTTTGGGTGGTTTCAAGCTTGATATTAAGACTGCATGTCTAACCCTGGCTTTGTCAGCATCAAGATAATTATCTGCTAAAACACGTAAAGCTAGAGCATAATTGCCTTTGACCACCGGAAATGATTTAATCAGTTCATAGGGTTCACCTTTCACGAGATATCTGAGATAATTGAACTTAGCTATCTCATCTATGTCAGTACGTGAATTCACTAAAGAATTAAACCCACTAATGAACTCTTCATAATCATTACCTTCAAAAATAGGCATAGCCAATTTGGGAAGACTCGGTAAGCCTACACCAGATGTGGCAGGTGTGACAGGTGTCGGGACAGGTGTCTGCTGACTGATTACAGTAGGTAAGTGTTGCGGCAGATAGCCTGTATTCCTGTCCACCTTAATTGTTGCCCACTAAAGGTATCCAAGACACTTTTAATTTCTTCCCCTGACGGGTTGGTATCTAGAACAATTTGCAATTCAAGAGCTTGTGTTCTCTAAATATTTAGATCCCTGGAACACATGATTGCAATGTTCAAGTGTAGAAACTAATACAGCAGTTTACTATAACTTTCCTGCTAAGGTAAAGAGTAACATATCTCAATGTCTATCACTCATTACTTCACATATTTGCAACCCTGGTCAGCTACTACGTGATCTTGGCTGTTTGGGTCCATCCATATGTTTTCAATTAAACTGTTGACCAGTAGGTTGTTGATCAGGACGCTAGATTCGCCGTCTGGCCCTTTCTAAGGGCCGGAAAGGGTTGAGCCCTTTCTAAGGACAGAAAGGGTAGGTACCCCCCTCTTTTGGAGAATTTTCTCCACAGCTCCTGTGTGTGTACGTGCGTGAGTGCGCGCGTGTGCGTGGGTGTGTGTGTGCGTACTCACCTAATTGTGGTTGCAGGGGTCGGGTCATAGCTCCTGGCCCAGTTTTTTCACTGGTGTGTATGTGTGAGTGCAGAGGTATACACTTATTTACACACACATAGAAACACACTAGAATATATGTATATTCACTTGCATACATTCATACACACGCATACATTATGCACATCACATACGTATATGCACACATGCTTACATAATGCATATCACATTCACATAAGCACAACTTTACATAATCATATGTACACATATGCACACGCGCATACATATGCACACACACACTGTATAAATTCATACATGTTCAACTGTACATTCGTACATTCGCAAGCAAATTCTTACTCTTGTTCATTTTCACATTTGTACATATACAAATCCATAAATACATTCATGCATATATGCATCCAAACATATGCTAATATACATACATACATATGATCATGCATACGGACATACTAGGTACAGTGTTACTTACATGTACATGCTAGGTAGTTTACTCTAGGTACATGCTAGGCTAGTGTTAGTGTACATAGTATTTCAAATCCATAAGAGTACATTAGGTATATAGTGTACATGCTAGGTAGTGTACTTAGAATACATCTAGGTATGTTACCTAGTGTACATACTAGGTAGTGTTACTTAGTGTACATGCTAGGTAGTATTACCTAGAGTACATGCTAGGTAGTGTTAGTGTACATGCTAGGTAGTGTTACCTAGAGTACATGCTAGGTAGTGTTAGTGTACATGCTAGGTAGTGTTACTGTACATGCTAGGTAGTGTTAGTGTACATGCTAGGTAGTGTTAGTGTACATGCTAGGTAGTGTTAGTGTACATGCTAGGTAGTGTTACTTAGTGTACATGCTAGGTAGTGTTACTTAGTGTACATGTTAGGTAGTGTTACTTAGTGTACATGCTAGGTAGTGTTACTTAGTGTACATGCTAGGTAGTGTTAGTGTACATGCTAGGTAGTGTTACTTAGTGTACATGCTAGGTAGTGTTACCTAGTGTACATGCTAGGTAGTGTTACTTAGTGTACATGCTAGGTAGTGTTACCTAGTGTACATGATAGGTAGTGTTACCTAGTGTACATGCTAGGTAGTGTTACCTAGAGTACATGCTAGGTAGTGTTACTTAGTGTACATGCTAGGTATTGTTTCTTAGTGTACATGCTAGGTAGTGTTACTTAGTGTACATGCTAGGTATTGTTTCTTAGTGTACATGCTAGGTAGTGTTACTTAGTGTACATGCTAGGTAGTGTTACTTAGTGTACAATCTAGGTAGTGTTACTTAGTGTACATGCTAGGTAGTGTTTCTTAGTGTACATGCTAGGTAGTGTTACCTAGTGTACATGCTAGGTAGTGTTACCTAGAGTACATGCTAGGTAGTGTTACTTAGTGTACATGCTAGGTATTGTTTCTTAGTGTACATGCTAGGTAGTGTTACTTAGTGTACATGCTAGGTAGTGTTACCTAGAGTACATGCTAGGTAGTGTTACTTAGTGTACATGCTAGGTAGTGTTACTTAGTGTACATGCTAGGTATTGTTTCTTAGTGTACATGCTAGGTAGTGTTACTTAGTGTACATGCTAGGTAGTGTTACTTAGTGTACATGCTAGGTAGTGTTACTTAGTGTACATGCTAGGTATTGTTTCTTAGTGTACATGCTAGGTAGTGTTACTTAGTGTACATGCTAGGTATTGTTTCTTAGTGTACATGCTAGGTAGTGTTACTTAGTGTACATGCTAGGTAGTGTTACTTAGTGTACATGCTAGGTATTGTTTCTTAGTGTACATGCTAGGTAGTGTTACTTAGTGTACATGCTAGGTATTGTTTCTTAGTGTACATGCTAGGTATTGTTACTTAGTGTACATGCTAGGTAGTGTTACTTAGTGTACATGCTAGGTAGTGTTACTTAGTGTACATGCTAGGTAGTGTTACCTAGAGTACATGCTAGGTAGTGTTACTTAGTGTACATGCTAGGTAGTGTTACTTAGTGTACATGCTAGGTATTGTTTCTTAGTGTACATGCTAGGTAGTGTTACTTAGTGTACATGCTAGGTAGTGTTACTTAGTGTACATGCTAGGTAGTGTTACCTAGTGCATATGCTAAGTAGTGTTACCTAGTGTACATGGTAGGTAATGTTACCTAGAGTTTAGTAAAGTGATTGAAAATGTAAGTTTATTAAGGTAGGGCAGACGTAAGTACAGTCACATAGTAACATATGTGTAAATTACACACCAGCATGACCCCCCAAAAAAAGTCAGTGACTTTTCATTTGGGTTCTTGTAATATCTTATTAATTAAGGCCTTGATTAATATCTTATTAGTGTATATCATAGTGTGTCAGTATACATGGAAGAACATAGTGTGTCAGTATACATGGAAGAACATAGTGTGTCAGTATACATGGAAGAACATAGTGTGTCAGTATACATGGAAGAACATAGTGTGTCAGTATACATGGAAGAACATAGTGTCAGTATACATGGAAGAACATAGTGTCAGATACATGAACATAGTGTCAGTATACATGTAGAACATAGTGTGTCAGTATACATGGAAGAACATAGTGTCAGTATACATGGAAGAACATAGTGTGTCAGTATACATGGAAGAACATAGTGTGTCAGTATACATGAAAGAACATAGTGTGTCAGTATACATGGAAGAACATAGTGTGTCAGTATACATGAAAGAACATAGTGTGTCAGTATACATGGAAGAACATAGTGTGTCAGTATACATAGAAGAATATAGTGTGTCAGTATACATGAAAGAACATAGTGTGTCAGTATACATGGAAGAACATAGTGTGTCAGTATACATGAAAGAACATAGTGTGTCAGTATACATGGAAGAACATAGTGTGTCAGTATACATGGAAGAACATAGTGTGTCAGTATACATGAAAGAACATAGTGTGTCAGTATACATGGAAGAACATAGTGTGTCAGTATACATGGAAGAACATAGTGTGTCAGTATACATGGAAGAACATAGTGTGTCAGTATACATGGAAGAACATAGTGTGTCAGTATACATGGAAGAACATAGTGTGTCAGTATACATGAAGAACATAGTGTGTCAGTATACATGAAAGAACATAGAGAAAACAGAAGACTTCTCATTTCAAATTTTGAAACATCTATTACGATTATCAACTGCCTCTCAGCATACATAAGGGGGATTACCAATAGGCCCCTGGCTGCCTTTAAGCAGGCACTGAAAAGGCACCTAAAGTCAGTATCTGAGCAGCCGGGCTGTGGTTCGTACGTTGGATTGCTTGCGGCTAGCAGTAACAGCCTGGTTGATCAGCCCTGGTCCTCCATGAGGCCTGGTCACAGACCGGGCCGCGGGGGCGTTGAGTCTCGGTACGCTCTCCAGGTATACCACAATTTTTAATATTCGCGAAGAACTCCCTCATATTTCAACTGTTTGTTGACGATTATCTGTTTCTGTTTCCACTGTTTGTAAAAAAACTATCTACTACTACTTTTACTGTTTGTGAATGACTATTTCTCACTATGTCCACTGTTTGCAAAGCACTATTATATTTCAGTTCCTTCTGTTAGGAGAACAATCAATTGATCTGTATTATTTAAAGAGGTCTACCTAATATTATTTCCCTTCTCTAATGTAATAGTTATTACTGAGTTAGCAATAAAATATCACTATATATAAGCTCATTTTTTTTTAGGCTTTATATCAAGAAGAATTTCGTCTCATATTATTAGTATAAGCATTCACAGATAACCAGCTTCATGACGAGGAAAAAGGCAACATGTGCAAGTCAGTACTGGCGGAAGTATGTATTACTTTCTTATATTTTCACCCTTCGTGTCCAGTCAATAGCTTAAAAGAGGCAAGATATTTTGCTTTTGCGTTGTATCCTTAGGGCGGATGGTCTATTTACTGATCTGATCTGACTTAGAGGCTGTAGAGATGTTTGAGAGAGATTTCTGCTCCTCCAGACTCGCTCGCCCTAACGAATCGGAAGATTTACATAAAATGGAACACATTACAATCTTGAATCTTTGTAACGATCTTATATCTGTACTCCTGGGTGTGTATCCTTTAACTTTATCTTCGTTTAACAATCCTTTGTGTCTTCTGGTTGGCTTCCCTCTTCTGGGAATATACCCATGTTTACCACACCTTGTTGAGTATCTTCGAGTTGATCTCCCACTGAATCATTTGGAATATATTTTAATCTGCTGAAGAGGGCCACATTTGGAGGCCGATACATATATTATTCTTATATCTCTCTCCTTTATTTTCTCATATGACTTCGTTTCTATAAATGACCATTTTTTATATTACTCTTTTCCAAGTGGATTCCCTTTACACAAGTGACCAGTGTCCTGTATAAAAAAGCAAGAGGTAATATTTAATCAACTAAGGCATTTTTCCAATTTATTAAATATATTTTGTTAAATACATCACCTCAAAGATAATTAAACGTGGCTGAATAACAAATATTAACATTCACTTTTCCTGGGCAAACTCGTCTCACAGTCAGTAGTGAATTATTTTTTTTAATGTATTTCTTCAGTCTGGAAGTGTGTATGGGTAGTGCTACTCTGAACACATTTGTGCCAATTACTTGCTGATGGCACTTCACGATATACATGGTTCTGCAAGCCTTTGAAAAATGTAACTGCATTCACGATGATTTTTTAATAAAATTTCTAAGAAATTGATATTTCTCAAGTGGTATTAATGTTGGTACGATTACCGACGATATGTAAGGTAAAAACACATGAGCAGCTAATGTAACATTTTATTGGGGAAACGTTTCGCTCTCCAGGAGCTTTGTCAAGAAGTTACGGCTTGACAAAGTAACTTTTCCTGGAGAGCGAAACGTTGCTACAGTATAATGTCACCTTACTTGCCCATGTGTCCTTTTACCTAATTTATCTCAAATGAATAAGGAAGACCATTAAAACGTAAGAAAAATGTGAAGAATAATAAAGAAAAAATATTAGAGTAACCTATACTTGGAAATGTAGGGAACTTAAAATAAATATTGCATAACCAAGAAAAGGGCACTCTGGTAGGTAGGTAGGTAGGTAGGTAGGTAGGTAGGTAGGTAGGTAGGTAGGTAGGTAGGTAGGTAGGTAGGTAGGTAGCAAAGATTGGTCAGGAAACAGGACAAGTGTTTCCTGACGCAAGTCGTAGTCCTATGATGACCCCCTCTGGAATATTTGGTCACCTGACTGAGGCCTTCCACTGGCTTACAAGTCAAATGATGACCTGCCACTAAAGATACTGGTCATATGACCGAGTCCTTCAGCTGGCTTACCAGTCATATGATGACCCGCCACTAGAGATATTGGTCATATGACCGAGGCCTTTCCCTGGCCTACCAGGGCACTCCTTCAAAAATACAATTATTACCTATCTAACAGATACAAAACAAAACGACTAGAATAATTAACATTCAATAAACTTACTAAAAATATCTCTCCGTAAACAAGTATAAAC
The DNA here is from genome assembly GCA_009830355.1 of Cherax destructor. Taxonomy (NCBI): domain Eukaryota; kingdom Metazoa; phylum Arthropoda; class Malacostraca; order Decapoda; family Parastacidae; genus Cherax; species Cherax destructor. The sequence goes on from WNWK01021479.1 coordinate 22,231, forward strand.
CAGATGTGATAAATGGTTTTGAAAACCGACAAGTTGAACAATTGAGACACTTTATGCAACAAATGGGAATCATTAATGAAGAAACGTTTCGCCACACAGTGACTTCATCAGTCCAATACAAAGCAGGAAGGTAAAAGGAGAGGAGGAGTTTGAGGTAATCAGTCCCTCAGCCTGGAATCGATGTTGTACTTATTACAAGATTGATGGACTGAACACATCGATTCCAGGCTGAGGGACTGATTACCTCAAACTCCTCCTCTCCTTTAACCTTAATAATAATAACACAGTTTTGTAAACCAATAACAACAGTTTTGTAAGACAATAAAACATTGTTTTCGTAAATCAATTAAACACTGTTTTCTTAAATCAATAAAACACATATCTATATAAACTAATAACTTCACAGTTATGATAAACCAATAAGAACACACTTGTGTAAACCATTAACAACAGCTGTGAAGACCATTAACAACAGCTGTGAAGACCATTAACAACAGCTGTGAAAACCATTAACAACAGCTGTGAAGACCATTAACAACAGCTGTGAAGACCATTAACAACAGATGTGAAGACCATTAACAACAGCTGTGAAGACCATTAACAACAGCTGTGAAAACCATTAACAGTTGTGAAGACCATTAGCAACAGCTGTGAAGACCATTAACAACAGTTATGAAGACCATTAACAACAGCTATGGAGAAAATTAACAACAGTTATGAAGACCATTAACAACAGCTGTGGAGACAATTAACAACAGTTATGAAGACCATTAACAACAGCTATGAAGACCATTAACAACAGCTATGAAGACCATTAACAACAGCTATGAAGACCATTAACAACAGCTTGGAGACACATTAACAACAGCTATGAAGACCATTAACAACAGCTTTGAAGACCATTAACAACAGCTTGAAAACCATTAACAACAGCTTGAAGACCATTAACAACAGCTGTGAAGACCATTAACAACAGCTGTGAAGACCATTAACAACAGCTGTGAAGACCATTAACAGTGTGAAACCATTAACAACAGCTGTGAAGACCATTAACAACAGTTGAAGACCATTAACAACAGCTATGAGACCATTAACAACAGTTAACTAGTGAAGACCATTAACAACAGCTGTGAAGACCATTAACAACAGTTATGAAGACCATTAACAACAGCTGTGAAGACCATTAACAACAGCTATGAAAATTATTAACAACAGCTATGAAGACCATTAACAACAGCTATGAAGACAATTAATAACAGCTGTGAAGACCATTAACAACAGCTGTGAAGACCATTAACAACAGCTATGAAGACCATTAACAACAGCTATGAAGACAATTAATAACAGCTGTGAAGACCATTAACAACAGCTGTGAAGACCATTAACAACAGCTATGAAGACCATTAACAACAGCTATGAAGACCATTAACAACAGTTATGAAGACCATTAACAACAGCTGTGAAGACCATTAACAACAGCTATGAAAATTATTAACAACAGCTATGAAGAAAATTAACAACAGCTATGAAGACCATTAACAACAGCTGTGAAGACCATTAACAACAGCTGTGAAGACCATTAACAACAGCTGTGAAGACCATTAACAACAGCTGTGAAGACCATTAACAACAGCTATGAAGACCATTAACAACAGCTATGAAGACAAATAACAACAGCTGTGAAGACCATTAACAACAGCTGTGAAGACCATTAACAACAGCTATGAAGACCATTAACAACAGCTATGAAGACCATTAACAACAGCTGTGAAGACCATTAACAGCTATGAAGACCACTAACAACAGCTGTGCAGACCATTACCAAGAGCTATGAAGACCATTAACAACAGCTATGAAGACCATTAACAACAGATGTGAAGACCATTAACAACAGCTATGAAGACCATTAACACCAGCTATGAAGACCATTAACAACAGCTATGAAGACCATTAACAACAGCTGTGAAGACCATTAACAACAGCTATGAAGACCATTGACAACAGCTATGAAGACCATTAACAACAGCTGTGAAGACCATTAACAACAGCTATGAAGACCATTAACAACAGCTATGAAGACCATTGACAACAGCTATGAAGACCATTAACAACAGCTGTGAAGACCATTAACAACAGCTATGAAGACCATTAACAACAGCTGTGAAGACCATTAACAACAGCTATGAAGACCATTAACAACAGCTATGAAGACCATTAACAACAGCTGTGAAGACCATTAACAACAGCTATGAAAACAATTAACAACAGCTGTGAAGACCATTAACAACAGCTATGAAGACCATTAACAACAGCTATGAAGACCATTAACAACAGCTATGAAGACCATTAACAACAGCTGTGAAGACCATTAACAACAGCTATGAAGACAATTAACAACAGCTGTGAAGACCATTAACAACAGCTATGAAGACCATTAACAACAGCTATGAAGACCATTAACAACAGCTATGAAGACCATTAACAACAGCTGTGAAGACCATTAACAACAGCTGTGAAGACCATTAACAACAGCTATGAAGACCATTGACAACAGCTGTGAAAATCAATAGCAACAAAGGATTACATCAAGTTAAATATAAAATAAGTGAGGAGGCAGTCAGGTGGAACAAAGATAAATAGTCATTGAAAAAAGAATGGCTGAAAAATAAAATATATACCTGAAAGACAACCAGTAACTCACGAGATCGTAATAAGACGATTGCAAACATACCACGGAACGAGTGGGATTCGAATCAATGGCAGTTTTAGGACTTCCTTGTCAAAGGATCGAATCCCACCCGTTCTGTGATTTGATTAATGAATTCATAGTTGAAGGAGGAGTGTTATTGTAAGGATTGCTTGTTAGAGTTAAAGCAGACATGGGGATAATAACAATTGCTTAATAATAATTGCCATAATAATAATAATAATTGTCATAATAATAATAATAATATCATTATTTCTACAAGTACATGTATTAAGTATACAGATTACAGGAGAACTTAAGAACTTAAGTCCTTCTCAAAACCAACCCTTCCCACCCACCTAATTATATAACCTTTACCCAAAGACTCCCAAAAATTTGCTTCAGTACTACATGTACTAATTAAACCCATCCCTTCCCACTCGTATATTTGTCTAATATCTTCTTAAAGTTATCCAAGGTTTTAGCTTCTATTACTTTACTTAAGAGATTATTCCCCTCAACGACAACTCTGTTAGTAAACCAGTACTTTCCTAAGTCCTTTCTATATCTAAATTTATATAATATAAATCCATTATTTCTAGTTCTTACTTGATTCGATACCTTCAGTACTTCATTAACATCGCCTTTTGTTAATTCCTCTCATCTGATATCTCTCTTTTAGTAAGGAAGTTTATTCAGGTATACACAAATACAGTTACATAGATTATCATACATAGCAACATATGTGTAGAGAACCCAGGATAACCCAAAAAAGTCAGTGACTTATTTCCATTGGTTTTTTTTTTAATCAATGATTAGAATAACATGCTAGAATGAAAGATAATCTGAGAAACGTGATGTATAACAAGATAAGAAGGAAAACTAGTGAAGTTGTAATAAATGTAAGGCAATGATAAGAGGTTATATAAATATCTGGGAACTGTAGACAGAATAACGGAGTTAAAGTGTGAGACGCCTACTTCATTCTCCTTTGCCTGTTTCTAAAGCAGTAACTTTATTATGTACCCTATACCCATCCAGTGGGCGGTACACACAAGATTACAGAGGTACATTATGGGTCTAGAGACTGGGCTCCAAAGTTCTGATAGCTAAACAAGTTACAGTAGTAACTTGTTTAGCTATGCCTAAAGGTTAGGTCATGCCTAACCTTTAGGCATGATCTACTTCTACATTTGTCAAGTGTGATACCACCTACGACTGCTGCACCTCTCCTGTCTACAGTATATAAGCCACTTCTTCGCACATATGCTGTATTCTTTTCAAGATTGATGGACTGATTACATCGACTCAAGGCTCAAAGACTGATTACCTCAAACTCCTCCTATTCTTCCCCATTCTTCTTTGTATGGACTGATGAAGCCACTGTGTGTCGAAACGTTTCCTCATTAAAGATACCCAAGTGTTGCACATGTGTCTAATTTATCAACTGCATACTTGTTTAAATCAGGTTATAATCGCAATGAGTTATTAATGCAGACATGAATTAAGTCACAAAATTATTACAATGAAACTTATATGTGGTATTGAATTATTGATATTACGTTACATTTTAGTCTGTTTCTACAGCAGACTACTTCACGAGGGTAGTAACTAAATTTAAATGGGACGAATTAAAGTAAATCCACCCGAAAACTATTTTACTGAGGGTAGTGACTCCACAGTGAAGAATGTTTATGGTCCCTGTATCGAAATCCTTACTAGAAAAAAAGTGAATAGTTACAGATGTTGAAATTATGTCCTGCTCTCGATACTCTTCATTAGGCAGAACTAATTAATCATAACAATGAAACTGGAAAACAACTGGCGCACTTCTGAGGTTTGAAGTGACTTTTCCAGTATCGTCAAGGGTGTTATGTACTCCAGCAAATTTTTCCCAACAATGAATGAAAGAGAAAACCCAATAATCTCCCTCGTATAATATCCTCCCTAGTGCTTTCAAACTATATCATTGAAAGACATTAAAAAATATGCAAAATAGAAAATATTACTACCAATAATTGAGTAATAAAGTTTTTAGCTAGCATAATTGCCAATAAGGATCGAGGTGCTAGAGGCAAGAATATTGCCTTGACACTGGCTATTATAAAATGCCCACCTCTTTCAAAAGATCTTAACATTTACTTTAACAATGTAGAAATTTATTTAATTTAAGAAAAAGTCAGAGAGGGACGAACCCGGAATTTTTTTTTTACTCATGACATGAAATTCTTAACAGAAGTTGAACATAATTTCCACACTGGTAAAAGGTGAACAATAAGGACGGCAAATTGTAATCGAGCCCAAACGACGAGGAAAATCCGACAGTGAATAAATTCCTGAAAAAATGTATATGCAAACCGTCGTGAGTGAATGTAGATGCAGAAAGTCTTTCATCACAACAAAAACACATTCCGAGATAGTTTAAACAAATATATGAGATTGAGGAAGAGATAAACATTCACCTGAGTGACTTGTGTCATGCTGAATGGTCGCCACATTTTAACTATTGATCAATTACTTCGACATTTTTGTTTAAGTCGTCATTTTTAGAATTGCCGGAATACCTGCAGGGCACTCTGGGAACTTTTAGCAAAGTTTTGGGTGTTAAAATTTGTTTTATCTAAGAGTTTTTATTAAATTTTGAACGAAAGTTTTGCATATTATTGTTGAGTATTTGTTCGACTAAGTACTTTATATTTTTTATAGAAGGCTTTACAATAAGCGTTATTTTTGTATCTTTGTATTTATTTTTATTGCCAAGAATGCTGAGTGATATAGCATTAAAAGAGTCTCCCTCCTGGCTGCATCTACCTTATACAAGATCATGTCTTCCTTATTGTCTCATTTCTAGCTGTTCCTACCTTGTACAAGTTCATGTCTTCCCTAGAGTCTCTTTGTTGTCTGCACCTACCATGTATAGGTTCTTGAAACCCCTAGGGTCTGTGTCTTGTTTGCATCTACTACGTTCAAAAGTTTGTTTGCCGCAGGACGTCACTAAGTCTCTCTTACCGCGTACAAAATCTTGTATTTCCCAGGATCTATCACCTAGTAGCACCTACCACTACTTATAAGAGACAATCTCTCCTAGAGTGTTTCCGGTGGGTGCGCCACCACTCACAATTGTTCATCTTCTCTAGGATCTGTTACCTGGCCGTACCTACCATATACAAGTTTTGGCTGTGAATGCTAGAGGGTCATCACCTCCGTCTCCAACCCTCAGTATCACCACCCTACAAGAACCACCCACAGCACCGCCCACACGTCTCCGCGCCCAAGCCAACCAGCAGAAGGCTATCACCCTTTCCTGGCAGGTAATTATACACTTAAATATATATATATATATATATATATATATATATATATATATATATATATATATATATATATATATATATATATATTAAAAGACAAAACGATTAAAAGTACATATATCAAATAAGATTATGAATCTCCAGCTGCCAGTGACACGACAAGTAGCAAGTATTTTCCTACTGGATGGCCACGTTGAGACGCTGGAAAATGGAAGTGGCCGCCCTTGGGTCCCTTGTAGTGTCAATGGTCTATATGCTGATGATTTTGTACTCTCTTGCTGATCTTGTACCTCTTTCTGTGACCCACAGCAGCTATCTGTTGCCCAATGCTGTGAAGGATGTAAGTGTCAGCCAGAGTCGTCAGGCAGGTACAGTTCCTTGCAAAAATCTTGCCATTCATCCAAGTATAGATGGTGATTAGGGCAAACCATACCACGTCCATGGAATGGTTTGTTTGCAATCATGTCATTACGATTTTGTGAGTCAAGCTTTTAAGGTGTGGTCAAGTTCAGGTTCCTGCACCAGCACCTTGTCTCCTGGATTGAAGGAGCGAAACTTTGCGTTTCTGTCATACCTCTGTTTCATAGTGTTTTGAGCAGATTTTAAGTTAGACTTAGCCAACTAACGGGCCACCTGCAACCTTGAGGAAGGGTTGTGGAGTGCTCTGCAGGCGTCTTATACCATTCATCCTTCCTTGATCACTCGTAGAGGACCTCGTACGTTGTGCCCGAAAATTAGCTCAAATGGACTATACCCTGTGGATTCCTGCACATTTTCTCTCAATGCGAACAGCAACAGTCTGTAGGAAAATGCATGCAAAAGGTTCTCATCATGGTTTTTAACGTTTGATGAAATCTTTCCAAGGCGCCTTGAGACTGAGAATGAAAGGCAGTGGATAATTTTTTAATTTTACCCAGCCTAGTTATAGCTTCTCTAAAAGCTTTGGCTGTAAAGTTAGTACCCTGGTCACTCTGATAGACTTAGTTATGGGTTTAAGAATGGCTTTAGTGTTTATACTGCGCATTGGGACTGCTTCCGGACACCTAGTAACTTTGTTCATGATAGTAAATACGTACTGGTTTCCTGACTTAGATTTTGATAATGGTCCCACACAATCAATGATTAACTCTGCAAACGGTTCCTCGTCTTCAGGTATGGGATGAAGTGTCGCAGGTTTAATGGGGTGTCCAGATTTACCAACTTGTTGACATTTCCTACAAGAGCGGATGTGATTCTTCACATTTTGCCTTTTTTTTGGCCAGTAAAACTCTTTCAGTATCCTATACAGAGTTTTTGTAATTCCTGAATGAACTTCTAAAGAGGAACTGTGGGCTATGTTTAAAATATGTGACCTAAATTTCTCAGGAATTACTAGTCTATCTGTTTCTGGGCTTTTCCCTACCTCCTTACCAGTCTCTGTACAGAGCAGTAGGTTGTGTTTAATTTTATATTTGACTGGGTGAGCTGAGTGGGATTCACCCATATGAGCCCTTCTGGCCACATCAGCTAAAATGTCCACCATTGCTCTGTTACTCTCATTATACTTTTGTCTTGGACTTCTGTTATTGTGGCTGATTGCACATCACTGCAATCACCACCTTGGGATCCCCAGTCTGAAGTGTTCCTACTACATTGTCTCTTGCTTCCCTTCTATTCATTCTTTCCATCTCAGATCTCTACTGGTTTTTGATGAGCAATGCAACTGCTCCTCCCCCTCTGTTCTTTCTATCTTTCCCCAGGATCTGATATCCGAATGGAAAGATTGCATCTGTTATCACCCCCTTGAGCTTTGTTTCCATGAGTGCTATGATGTCTGGCATTACGAACACAGGTAATGAGAGGCCTGTGAGACTTGGTCATAATAGGAATTGGAGCAATCAAACTCAGCAAGTTAACCACGTTGTTTCAGCTTTGGCGGGCTTGCCTGTGATTGGTTAATGAACCAAGGTCTGATAAGGCCTCTGCATATGCCTTATCTCCTTACCTTCTTTCGGTTCCCTCGATGGTTGCTAATGTTCTTGTTCCTGATGCCATGCCCGTTCTGCTCTTCCGCTCTATTTCCAGTTTCAGTATTTCAGTTCCTCTTCTAGGCTCCATATCCTAGCCCAGGAAGAAGAGGCTACAACTGGAAGGTGTGTGTGTTAGTTACTATTTTGTCCTAGACACATGTCGATTAGATACTAGGCCTGTTGTATGTGTGTGTGTGTGTGTGTGTGTGTGTGTGTGTGTACTCACCTATTTGTGGTTGCAGGGATCGAGTCATAGCTCCTGGCGTGTTAGTTACCATTTTGTCCTAGGCACATGTCGATTAGACACTAGGCCTGTTGTATGTATGTGTGTGTGTGTAACGAAACACTTCGAAATGTTTCGGCACCGCCGGGAATTGAACCCGGGCCCTCCGTGCGTGAAGCAAGAGCGCTAGCCACCATGCCATCGTGTACTCACCTAATTGTACTCACCTAATTGTGGTTGCAGGGGTAGAGACTCAGCTCCTGGCCCCGCCTCTTCGCTGTCCGCTACTGGGTCTCTGCTCTCCCTGCTCCATGAGCTTTATCATACCTTGTCTTAAAACTATGTATGGTTCCTGCCTCCACTATATCTTTCTCTAGACTATTCCACTTCCTGACTACTCTGTGGCTGAAGAAATGCTTCCTAACGTGTGTGTGTGTGTGATTAACTCAACACATACAGATATCAAAACAGTGTAATACCTCAAAAAAAAATATTATTGCAATATTAAGTATTTGTGCATCACTTCTGAGAGTAAGATCGACGAGGAGAATCATTACATTGACGATAAATGATATCAAATACTTATTTTTAAGTAATAAAAATATCGTATGAGTAATTATACCAAACTTTTCCCAGCCTCCTGCATCTCACCTGAGCCCAGGAGAAGTTAGCGGCTACCAGGTGGGTTTCCACGAGGCTGAGTTGGGAGAGGCAGGAGAGTACCGCTGGCGGAGTGCTCGAAGCGGCATAATGACTTCGGAAATCACAGGTCTCCGGCACTACACTGCTTATAAGGTCACCGTGAGGGCTGTCAACCAGGTGGGCGCCGGACCTCCAGCACAAGCTGTTATTGTCACCACCAACCAGGGAGGTGAGTCCAGCTCTCCAGCACATGATGTTGTCACTACCAACCAGGGAGGTAAGTGAGTCTGGACATCCAGCACAAGTTGTCGTTGTCACTACCAACAAGGAAAGTAAATTAATCTTTCAACATAAGCTGTGTTTTTTGTCACAAAGCAAAGAGGCTGGTCTGGTTATCCAGGACAAACTGTGGTTGTTACAAGTCAGGAAAGTTACTTAGTTTGTCTCTTAAGCACAAGCTGGAGGGACAAACTTATCTTACATCCTCTTACAAACTACCTCTTACAAACTACCTCTTACAAACTTACCACTGACAAACTAACTTTCCCATTCGCAAACTATCTTACGTCTTTCAAACTAACTTACCTCTTACAAACTTACCTTTTATAAACTAACTTACCTCTTACAAACTTACCTTTTACAAACTTAGCTCTTACAAACTTAGCTCTTGCAAACTAACTTACCTGTTACAAACTTAACTCTCCAGTGATATTGTTTTCTTTATGGGTTAAAATACCTTTATTATCTTTGTTTTTTTAGCAGTTTATATGTCAAAATTTCGGTTTGTCATTTTTGGTTTGTTTAATTCCGATGGTGTACTAGTTACTGAACGTCTCTCCCTGAGCTGTGATCTAGTCTACTAAACTAGCAACATTACGAATACATAAGCATTTTTAATTAAATATTGTCATTAGGCTCTTAACTACAACTCTCCGCTTGACATTTGTAATATTTTATATGATTTTTAAATTGATTTTTTCAATATCAGTGTTGTATAACTGTAAGATAATCGTTGTGATATCTACTCTGATAATTAATTTTCCTTTATAATAATAATAATAATCAGTCAGTGAATGATCCTCTGAATCCTAATATATTTAAATTGATTAATGTTAAATTTTCATACGAAACTCTTTCAGATATTAGTATTATATGCAGATTATAGATTTAAAGTTATATCTCTCATTTCATCAGTCTTCCTCGGGATTTCACCTTCAAATCTGCATAATTTTCACGATTTTCAATTTAAACAAACTCATTTTAATCTCCTTCCCCCAAAAAAATCTTAAAAATTACTTATTCGCAAGCTTTATTGCACTTTTCTTTTTTCTTAAAAATATTTATTTTGGCCTTCTGCTTGTTTCAATTACCTTTGCATTTTTCTTTTCCCTCCGTGGCATCAGTACCGTCAGCACCGCCGGAGAGTGCCAAGTGTGACCCTCTCTCGTCGCAGGCACTGAGAGTGCGCTGGCAACCACTCCCACTAAACCTTTCCAACGGACCTGTTCAGGGCTACAAAGTCTTCTACAAGAGGACGTCAAACATTGAAGGTGAGGCTCAATGTTAAGTCTTGTTAAATAACTTGTATATGTAGGAAAGTAAAAGCTAATTGCCTGTGGAAATAGTTGTAGCCATTTAAAAAAAAAAAAACTGGAAAAACCATGACAGAAAACCACTCTAAAACAAAGACAGAAAAACAGTTGTTTTCACTGTATCACATATTATATTATATAATGGTATCATTATGTAATATAATGATACCATTTAATTTGTCTATGTTAAATAGGGCTTTTGTTTCATATATTATCTTGTCTTGTTGAAACTATCAGCATCGACTGACCATATTAAATATATATTTATCATTGAACTTATATTTAAGATAAAGTATATGTGAATTACGTTGAATGCCAGTGCACGATATACATACACACACACACACACACACACACATATATAAAGTGCTCGTCACGGCATTATGCCGGGTGAGCGCCCAGTCAAAATGCTGTGACGAAAATCAAAGGCCTACCATACAGGGTATGGTGCATTATGCCGGGTAACAGCCGTTAGCATGACGTCACGGCCTGCCACCACACTCCACAGTGACTCTTCTGTGCTCACGTGGCTGCCATGGTGAAAATAAGTGTTGCACTTTTGTCTCTCATCCGCCCCATGTTTTGTCCGGTGTTCCCTTTGGTTTTGGGGCTATACATGTTTGATTTTGGGTATAAGGAAGTCTTTAACACCTGAAACTATAGCTCAAATCATATGGCTTCACAAAGCTGGGCACCAGACGAAAGAAATAGTGGAGAATGTTGGTGTGTGTGAGCGTTCAGTGAGGAACTGGTTGCAACTGGTTGTGCTTCAAGGCTGGTGTCGGTGTCGAGTTACCGTCTGCCAAACCTCGGCCTGGCCCCCTCGAAGAAGACTTCTGTTCGTACCTTAACTGTGTTAAAGAAGCAGTTAGAGAGTACACCTAAGATAACTGCTAGAGAATTGAAAGAAAAGAACCCACATCTTCTCTCAGAGGTGTCTGTAAGAACTGTTAACAGACGTGTGTCAGAAGTGGGCTACAATAGTCACCGCCAGGTTAAGAAACCAATCCACTCCAAACCACAGAAGAAACGTATGCTGGATTATGCAAAGAAATATCTTCACTGGACTCCTCAACAGTGGTCTGAAGTACTTTGGAGTGATGAAGCAACCTTCACCGTCACCTGTAACCATGGGGAACATGGGTACCGGCCCAGAGGTAGTGACCCGGTAGACCCACGCTGCACCTGTGGGACCACCAAATACCCAGACTCGCTCATGGTTTGGGGTGTTTCAGTGCTCAGAGTGTTGGTGAACTCATTGTGCTTCCCAAAATCAGTATATGAGCCAGTATGTGGGGCTTCGGATTTTATGCAGGACAGTGCACCGTGTTATACCGCCAA
>WNWK01021480.1:0-34031 GCA_009830355.1 Cherax destructor
TAGTAGAATGACTTGACTGACTTACTAGTAGAATGACTTGACTGACTTACTAGGAGAATGACTTGACTTATTGAATGACTTGACTGACTTAAAGAATGACTTGACTGACTTACTGAATGACTTGACTGACTTACTGAATGACTTGACTGACTTACTGAATGACTTGACTGACATAATGAATGACTTGACTGACTTGACTGACTTACTGAATGACTTGACTGACTTACTGAAATGACTTGACTGACTTACTGACTTGACTGACAGAATGACTTGAAGTTAGACACTCCAGTGCAACTATCGACTTCAATTCCAGAACCTCTACCATCCACCTACTACTAGTTGACAGTCAGCGCCTGAGTAAGCTATAGCAAAGTCATCCACATAAAGTGACGACCAAATATGTGAAGGAAGAACGGAAGGTAGGTCATTTATAGCTAATAGAAAATGGGTATTGCTGATGACACAATCTTGTGAAACTCTCTCGGCTTGTACAATGTCCGAGGAAAGTGAGGCGCCAGTATAGACCCAAAAATATCTATTGGATAAGAAAGCAGCAATCAAGTTTGGTAGATTACCAAGGAGGCCTAAGGAGTGGGCTTGGGCAAGAATGTTATTCCTCTAAGTGGTGTCATATGCCTTCTCTAAATCAAAAAAGATTACTAGGATGGAGTGGTTGTTAGCAAAGGCATTTCGAATATACGTATCTAAATGAAGTAAGGGGTCTAAAGTAGAGCGGCCTTTGCGAAAGCCATATTGGCGAGGAGAAAGGCTATTGAGAGTCTCTAAGAACCACATCAGACGTCTATTTACCAATCGTTCCATCATCTTGCAGACCACACTGGTCAGGCCAATGGGACGATAATAAGAGGTATTAAGCCCCAAGGCTCCTGGTTTGTGAAATAATAGTACAATAGCCAATTTCCATTGTTGAGGGAGAACCCCTCACTCCCAAATAAGATTGAAAAGACGTAAAAAAACGGGAAGGGCTGTAGAATAGAGATGTCGTAGCATACCGATGTGGGTATCATCAGGTCCCTTTGCCGATGGCCGGCAAATGGAAAGCGTGGATTCCAATTCTAGGAGAGTAAAAGGTATGTTATATGGCTCCAATCCATCGGAGGAGAAATCTAAGAGCAATTGCTCTTTGGCAGGCTTAGACGCAAGAAATGAGGGACAGAGGTGAAGCCCTTGGGAGATACGGACAAGATAGTTCCCGATTTCTGTGGCAACTTCTAGAGGTTCTGCAACATCAACACAAGCAACCCACAACATGGGAGCAAGATCCGGAGTGTACTTGCCACACAACTTCCGCACCTTTTTCCAAATCGCGCACATAGGGGAAGACCAGGTAATGGTAGACACATAGTCTCACCAACAAGTGCGTTTAGCATCGCGGATGACTTGGTGAGCAACTGCCCTTGCCCACTTAAAATATAACAGATGCTCCACGGTACGATTACATTGATAACGGCCCCACGCAATATAGCTGGAGATAGCGTCTAACATCTCAGCTGTTAAGGAAGCCGATGATGCTATGATGTCAGAGACAGCAGAGGCATTGCAAGTAGAGGGCAAAGTAACTATGGAGGCAACCAAAGAAGTCTGAGGGAGGCGGGGAGTATTAACCTGGAGAGATGCGTTGGCGGGGGCAGAAGAGTCCTGCAGAGTAACAAGAGAGGAAGGAGGTTGGAGGGTAACTGGGTAACTATGGAAGAAGACGGAGTGGAGAACAGGGAAAGAGGGGACTACACGATGGAGGGGGGTGAACCTCCACCTTCGTGTGAGAGCTGGAAAGTGGGTGAGAACTAGGCTCCGAGGTAGAAGATAGATCCAACTGTACAGGTGATGGATACAAAGAAAGTGGAGGTCTGCGAGGTCTTATAGACTGAGAAGCAAGCGAGCGAGATGAAGTGGAAGTAGGAAGTGGTAGGAGTGTCAGAGGATAAAACCGCAAAAGAATTAGAAACTGGGGTGACCCCACAAGACACAGACACAGAGGGATTGGGAGGTGAGAGGACCATCGAGGTTGGAGGACTTTGGGCTACTCGAGCATACAGGACACGAGGAAGTTTTCCTTGAAGGCGTAGCTGGAGAATATATAATAGCTAAGTTTAAATCCAAATACCTACAAAAACCTCTCACAGTTATAAACATCTATAGATTACCACAGTCAAACATTCAGCAATTTAGTGAAAAATTAGGAAGTATGATTACTGATGCACACATGAACAAAGACCACTTAATCCTCACAGGAGACTTCAATATAAACCTCCTACAAGATCAGGACCCACAAGTAACTGAATTCACAAACACTATGAGCAACTGCTTGCTGCTCCCGACAATAACAAAACCTACGAGAATCTCTGAGACCTGTGCCTCTCTATTAGACCATATCTGGACTAACACCATATCCCCATTAAAATCAGGCATAATCACAGACAATACCACAGACCACTACCCAACCTTTCTCATAACAAATCTCGGAAAATTACCACTAGAGACTACTAAAGTTACCTTCAGACTACATAATGAGACAGCTATAAATAACTTCATAACAGCTATGACAAACACTGACTGGCAAACACAAATAGAGAACTTCCCAGATACTGACTTATGTATTAATAATTTTCTTAAAAAGACCCAATACCTCTATAATAAGCATTGCCCTAAAAAAACTAAACAAATCACAACTAAAAGATTAAATAGTCCATGGGTAACCCCCAGCCCTCGTACTGCCAAAATTTTAAATATGCAGAAAGAACTTGATATTCCAAGCATCAGAGATCGTGTTACTGAAAGAAATATCCTAATTTGGGTTAATATGCTCAGGCAAGCCCATTCAAACCCATGCACAGAAGCCCTCCAAAATTTCCTCAGCACTGGTGAACATCCCTCCAGATGGATCGAAAAAACTGGAACCGACCTCCACATGAATCAGTACATGATCTGTGGCAAGTAAGGCAACAGCGGCACTTCTCCGCTCCATGGAATATTACCCCATTCTAAACTACCATCCCTCCATTTCCCCCCAAACTACTTCTTAAATCACAACCAAAGCTTCGCCTTGAAGCCAAACATGATGCCTTAAACTGTACTGATAATTTTGCCAAACAGCACACTCTCTCACAAATTATTTACGTTGATGGTTCTGTTCACCAATCCACTGGTGCAGCTGGTAGTGCTGCTGTTGTCATACAGAGTGATGGCTCTCTTAAAGAAATTGGAGCACACATCAATAACTGGGCCTCTACCCTTCAGACAGAACTGTTTGCCATACTCCTTGCACTCAAATGCGTCCATGTATATAAGGTTAACTCTCTAATTGTAACTGATTTTCTGTCATCCATAAATGCTCTCAACTCATCAAGTATAACTTGTAGCATGCTCGTGTCAGAAGCCAGGCACAGGTATGGTAGGATTCTGGATAGTAGAGTCAGAGTGCACATGCTGTGGATTCCATCTCACATTGGTCTTCAGATGCATGATATAACTGATAAATTGGCTAAGTTTTATGCTTTCAAAGAGGGGATAGATTACAATCTTGGCTTGTCAGTTAGCAGTTTGAGAACAATAATACGAAAAGAACTTCAACTGAATTTTATTGACTTAAGACTCAGGGAGTTTGACACCAGTCAGTCCATCTATCATCATTCTATCATGCAGGAGGAGCCACATGTCTATGGTGCATCCAACAAAATAAGCAGACTCTTGGATGTCACTACCGCCGCCTCCGGCTGGGTTACAAGTATCTTTGGCAGGTTAAATCACCACCACCAGATGTAGACCAAACAAGATGTAAACTTTGCCAGTTGGATTATTGTCACACCCTGCGTCATTATGTACTGGAGTGCGATAAAATTAATGAATTCAGAGACTACTCATTCAGAAATTTTCAAGATATGTCAAAGTATTTTATCCACAGTGGTATATTACAGACCATTCTGGAAAAATACCCTGACTTTGCTCCCTGTAAATAAAACATTGACACGTGTGTGTGTGTATGTACATGTGTGTATGTGTATGTGTGTATGTATATACATGTATGTGTGTGTGTATATATGTATTGTATATGTATATGTGTGTGTGTGACCCAACAATTAAAATTTGCACCAATAACTCATTACAGTTGTGGCTGGGTGTAGACTAATAGATTGCTCATTGCTTTATAATTTGTTCATGAGTGCAACCATGTACAGACGTAAGTAAATTTACTTACATGATTCATTACCTTGTAACTAGTGAATTAATTACCATTGTACCTTGTTCAGCTATCAAAACTTTGGGGCCCAGTCTCTGGACCCTATATATACCTCTGTAATCTGCAAATACCTTTGTAACTTGTCATGATTGTGACCATCTGAGTTCATTACCTTTGTAACTTGCTCAGCTATCAAACTTTGAGGTCCAGTCCCTGGACCCATTATGTACCTCTGTAATCTTTTGACTACCGCCCACAGGATGGGTATGGGGTGCATAATAAAGATATCAAACTAACTAACTAACCCCCAGATACTCAAATCCATTATTATCTATAAAAACCTAATGTCAAATAACAGCACAAATTCAAACTACGACTATAGAAGGTCAAATAATGCACTAGAGAACAGACATAACTTAAAAGTGATATAAAGACCTGGAAAACCCTATCTGAAATTCTAGGAACTAAAAGATATCCACAAACAGAACAATCAAGCTAACAAAACCAGATGAACCCCTACTCCCACCTATTGAAAGAGCAAACAAACTCAATGATTTCTTCTCCACCTTAGGTAAAAAGCTGGCAAGCAAAATCCCAAGTTCAAATACTCCACCTAACGACTATCTCACTGGCACCTATCCGAACACACTATTCCTAGCCCCAACCAACCCAATAGAAGTTTCACTTATAATCAACACATTAAAAAACAAAGCAGGTGACCTAAAGAACTTACTCACCTTTTATATACAAAAAGCCTCTCAAGTTCTCTCACCAATTATTGCAACACTCTTTAACAAATCCATTGAATCCTCTACCTTCCCATCAATACTCAAAATAGCGAGGGTCACCCCAATACATAAGGGAGGAGATCAAACAGACCTGAATAACTACAGGCCGATATCTAACTTACCCCTTCTCTCCAAAATCTTTGAAAAATTAATTCATAGACAAATATATTCCTACCTCACCTCCAACAACGTACTCAACCACTGTCAATTTGGATTCAGGCCTAATAAAAATACAAATGATGCCATTCTACACATGTTAGAAATAATTTACACCGCCCTTGAGAAAAAGGAAATCCCAGTGGGAATCTTCATTGATTTACATAAAGAGTTTGATACAATTGACCATGATCTGTTACACCTAAAATTATCACACTATGGCATAAGAGGACACTCAATCAACTACCTAAAATCATACCTTAGCAACAGAAACCAATATGTGTACACAAATGGAGCTAGCTCCACCGCGCAAACTATTACCGTAGGTGTCCCACAGGGAAGTGTTCTTGGCCCACTACTCTTTCTCATTTACATTAACGACCTACCAAATGCATCTCAACTACTCAAACCCATACTTTTTGCAGATGACACTACATACGTTATCTCGCACCCAAGCCCAGACATACTAGCCAACACTGCAAACAAATACTGAATTGCAGAAAATATCTACCTGGATGATGACCAACAAACTTACTCTCAATATTGATAAAACCTATTTTATCCAGTTTGGGAACAGAGCTACAAACGCACCACTTAACATAATGATAAACGGGTCCCCTATCACAAAACTCACAGAGGGAAAATTCTTAGGAATCCATCTTGACAGTGGCCTCAAATTTCAGACACATACAACAAATTTCCAAGAAAGTCTAAAAGACCGTGGAATACTATCCAAGATACGGTACTATGTTCCACAACCAGCTCTCCTTACCCTATATCACTCACTCATTTACCCCTACCTACCTATGGAATCTGCGCATGGGGCTCTACATCAATAACTCATCTCAGACCACTAATAACACAACAAAAGGCAGCAGTTAGAATGATAACAAATTCACACTCCAGACAACATACTCCACCAATATTCAAAAACCTAAACTTACTCACCATACAAGACATCCATACTTTTTACTGTGCCTATTACATACATAGAACACTCTATGCAAATATTAACCCACCACTCAAACTTCTCCTTACCAATTTTAACAGGACACCTGACCATAACACTAGACACAGATCACTCCTCGATGTTCCCCGTGTCCATCTAACACTATGTAAAAACTCAATGCATATAAAAGGCACGAAAATTTGGAATTCATTACCTGTCATTGCCAAAGAAACCCTGCCTGTACCCCAATTCAAAACGATGCTAAAAACCACCTTCTCACCCAAAGCTAAATGCTCAATATCAAACATTCCCAACAAAGTAGAATAATCCCTTAATGTAAAAACCTGACTAATCACTTAAATGTAAAAACCTGTTATGAATAACACATACTAAGCTAACTTATTTCCATAACATTTACATTATAATGACCACGTAAACTGTAACAGCAATGCAACTAATTGTTTTAAATTGTTATCTCACTCAATTAGCTGCATTGCTACAATTAATTGATATGTTCAACTTATATTCAAACTTTATAATTTAGATACACAATTATACTTATTTTATAAATTATCAACCATAACTTTTTACCATGTAGTCTAGAATTAAGTAGACCTAAGAATGCCCGCAATGCACAGCATATTAGGGGCTTTTGGCATGTACATCTCATTAATAACTATGTATCTTGTCTACCATGTATCATTGTACCATGTCTCAATAAAGTATTATTATTATTATTATTATTATTATTATTATTATTAGTGTAAGGCCCTCACGCTCCTTAAGATAATGGATCTCTCGTTCATTATGATAGATCTGACAATGGCATGAAAAGGAAGGATGAGGTTCCTTGCAATTGAGACAAGAGGGTGGAAGACTACAAGACGTATTGGAATGATCCGCTGCACTGCAGACTGGGCATTCCACCGCAGATCTGCAGTGCTTAGCAGGATGCCCAAAATGGCAGCAATTACGACACTGTTGGGGAGTGGGAACCACTTAACCCTTTCAGGGTCGAGACCCCAGATCCTTAACTCGTTTTCAGGGTCGAAACATTTTCAGAAAAAAAAAAATTCTTATGAAACGATAGAGCATCTATTTCCAATCATAATGAAACCAAAAGTATGAAATTTGGTGAAAAACTAACGGAATTATACTCTTGCAATGTTAGCAGTATTGACAATATTTACGCATCGGCGATTTCGCCCATTTTGAGACCTATTTTCGGCCAATTCCAATGTCTCAGTCTACGAAAATCATAGCTATTATTCTAGAATTCCATTTGTTCTATCGATTGAGTACAAGAAACCACCAATTTACCGATTTCAACTACCCAATAAAGTGGTCAGAAATTGGCAATATTGCCAATTTCACACAAATTTCAAAAGATGCCAATTTCAAAATAGGGTCCAGAATAAACAAGACAAACATTCCTGGTACTAAAATAACATTTTATCTGTTCATTAGTGACACCTCCAAGCCCCTCTTACATTACTTTCGCTTTCCATTTTCATTTTTTTTTAATTTGCTTTCCATCTTGAATATTTATTCTGTTATGTTTACTACTGCATCATTGTAAAAATGGTATAAATAATATCAGTGCACTTGTGCAAGAATATTATACTCGTCAGTTGATGTGTATTGGACGCGTGGCATGATTTGTTTACTCTTGAACATCGGCAAAAATCGAACATTTTCGCTACTTTGTGCTCAATTTCTAGGTACTTGTCATCGAGAAACCATTCTATCAAATGAGACCAAGAAAACGAGAATTCAACCATAAATACCATACGAAAAAAGACTTCAAAATCGGTTTTAAACCAAAAACACGGTCGGAGTTTTTTCCTCATTATGCACTGTGTACTGAAGGATTTTTTTTATACTTCGCACACTGACCACACAGACCCATTCTCTCACATCTAGGCCTACCAGCCTGTTTCTGCTTGATTTGAGGGCGCTAGAATTTAGGCGTACTAGTACGTCAAACACCCTGGTGCACAAGACGTACTAGTATGTCAAAAACCCTGAAAGGGTTAATGGACTTCTAGGTGATGGCCTGCAATATATACAGAGGACAGAAGTTCACAGCAATCGAAGGTTAAACGAGCGATGTTACTAGGAAAGTGCCTCCATCCACGAGCGGGCAGGATGTAAGTACAGTGGAGCCCCGAGTTACAAGCATAATTCATTCCAGAAGGCTGCTCAAGTGCCATTACTGAACAAATTTTCTCCCTTAAGGAATAATGTCAAGTAGGTTAGTCCATTTCAGACCCCCAAAAATACACTTACAAAAGCACTGACAATATTACACTTATATAATTGTACGATTTCCGAGGTGCTCATAACTCGGGGGTCCACTGTATATCTACCTTAAGAACAAGGAGGTTCTGAAGAGCTAATTGCTCTAAAATATCATCACTGCAAGACAAAAAATCACTCTGTACAATGGTACGCGGTAAGACCACAGTACCACTGCAAGAATTAAGAGTAGCATGCTTATGAACAGTGACTGGTATACAGTGAGCCACAGGTTTTCATGATTAATCCGTTCCAGAGGGCATCATGAACACCGAATATCACGAACTCCGAATCTATTTTCCCCATAAGAAATAAAGAAAAGAAAATTAATTCGTTCCAGACACCCAAAAGTATTAAAATAAAATATTTTTGTACATTAAATATACATTAAATTACACAGAAAACAATGAGAAATAATTAAATATAGTACAATAACATGTCACTTACCTTTATTGAAGAGTTGTTGATGTGTGGAAGATGGGAGGAGGGGAGAGGATGGAGTAGTATGCTAGTGTTTGGAAGGGGAATCCCCTTCCATTAACAATGCAGGTACCAAGTTCTTTTTTGGGGTTACTGGCCTTTTTCTTTTAATGCCACTAGGACCAGGTTGAGAGTCACTGGACCCCACTCTAACCAAAAATCTGTCCAGGGAGCTCTGTGTCTGGTGTTTCTTTAAAACATCCCTGAAAAGAGACACCACATTGTTATTGTACAGGTTGCCAGCACGGGCTGCAACAGCTTTGTTAGGGTAATATTCATCCATAAAGCCTTGCACATCAGTCCATTTGGCACAGATCTCTCCCTAATCCTTGAAGAAGGCACCTTCTTCCATCTCTGTTCCTCCTCCTCCTCCTCTGAATCATTTTCCTGAACTGTGGTCTGTTGCTGTTGAAGCTCTTGCAGATCTTCAGTGGTTATCTCTTTATTGTCCTCCTCCACCAACTGTTCAACATCCTTGGTACAAACATCCAACCCCATGGACTTACCCAGTTCCACAATTTCTTCCACAACAGGCTCAGACTCAGGGTTCTGAGGCTCAGCCCCAAAACCTTCAAAATGCCTCTCTGGGATACAGTCTGGCCACAATTTTCTCTAGGCAGAGTTCAAAGTCCTGGTAGTCACTTGCTCCCATGCCTTACCTATAAGGTTTACACAATGCAGGATATGGAAATGATCTTTTCAAAAGTATTTTAGGGTCATATTCATGTCTGTGGTCACTTCAAAGCACTTTTGAAACATTGCTTTGGTGTAGAGTTAAAATCCTTCACCATTTGCTCTTCCATGTCTCGAGGATGACAAGGAGCATTGTCCATTATCAGGAGACACTTAAGTGGCAAATTATTTTCCTCGAGATATTTCTTCACACTGGGGTCAAACACTTCATGAAACCAGTCAAAGAAAATTTCCCTAGTGACCCATGCCTTATTGCTAGACTTCCACATCACATACAAATTAGACTTGGCAACACTGCATCTCTTAAACGCTCGGGGATTTTCAGAATGATACACCACTAAAGGCTTCACTTTAAAATCCCCACTAGCATTAGCACACATCAGAGTTAGCCTGTCTTTCATAGGCTTGTGTCCTGGCAGTGCCTTTTCCTCCTGTGTAATGAAAGTCCTGTTTGGCATTTTCTTCCAAAACAAGCCTGTTTCGTCATAACTGAACACTTGTTGGGGTTGGAATTCTCCAGCCTCTATGTACCCCTTGAATTCATTCACGTAATTTTCAGCCACACTTTTGTCAGAACTGGCTGCCTCACAATGCCTCACAACACTATGTATGACACTACACTTCTTAAATCTGTCAAACCAGCCTTTGCTGGCTTTAAATTCATTCATTTCAGCACTCGTTGCAGGCATTTTCTTAACGAGATCATCATGTAACTGCCTTGCTTTTTCAGATATTATCACCTGCGTAACACTATCTCCTGATAATTGTTTCTCGTTGATCCACACCAACAATAACCTCTCCACTTCTTCCAGCACTTGAGATCTCTGTTTTGTGACCATACTTGCACCTTTCGCAACAACAGCGCCCTTCAGTTCCTTTCCCTTGGCCATAATGGAAGTGATGGTTGAATGAGCTTTGCCATACTGCCTGGCCAGCTCAGCCACACAAACTCCACTTTCACATTTTGCAATGATCTCCTTCAATTCTACCATATTTCTGACATTCTTGATCACAGGCCTGGCTCTAGGCACTTTCTTGGGGCCCATGGTGGCTTATTTAGCAGTTGCAAGCACTAAAAACACTGGAATAATGACAATATATGTGGTATGAATGAGTGAGAGGTGGTCGCTCACTGGTAAACAATAGCACACTGATGTGCCTGGGCCTGCTCAGGCCACACGTACGTGTCCAGGACGAATCATGAACTCAAAGAGGATTCGCGAAAACCGAACCAAAATTTTCATGAAAAAACATCACGAACACTGATTTTCACGACCTCCGATGCTCACGAACTCTGGGGGTTCACTGTATTATCTATGGCAGTGATACACGAGAAAGCATGCGCTGCATAACTTCATGGCATGCATAACTGTGATAAACCACCTCAATTACTGGGAACGCTTGAAGTTCCTAAACCTGTACTCCCTAGAACGCAGGCGGGAGAGATACATTATTATATACACGAGGAAATTCTTGAGGGATTAGTACCAAACTTGCACACGAGAGTCACTCCCTACGAAAGCAAAAGACTCAGCAGGCGATGTAACATCCCCCAATGAAAAGCAGGGGTGCCACTAGCACGTTGAGAGAAAACACAATAAGTGTCAGGGGCCCAAGACTGTTCAACTGCCTCCCAGCATACATCAGGGGGATTACCAACAAACCCCTGGCTGTCTTCAAGCAGGCACTGGACAGGTACCTAATGTTGGTACCTGACCAGCCGGGCTGTGGTTCGTACATTGGACTGTGTGCAGCCAGCAGTAACAGCCTGTCTGATCAGGCTCTGATCCAACATGAGGCCTGGTCACAGACCGGGCCGCAGGGGCGTTGACCCCTGGAACTCTCTCCAGGTATACTCCAGGCACCGCTTAGAAGAGCACAGAAGGATATATTTTGGCCAATGTGCTGTAAAAGAGTTTTACCAATTCCATGATCAGAAAGATAATCAATTTGAGACGTCGTTTGTAAAGAAAAGAATTTTGTCCATTGCGTACTTGTTAGCCCGGTAGGCAAAGGTAGTGAGTGTCGCGTAGGTCGATTCTGAGTGGTCATTGATGAACTGTCATCAGTAGGTTGTCTTGGACGTTTAGTAGTACCACGGGCGATCAGACCTGAGGGAGGTGGGCGATCCGAAAACCGTCGCACCATATTCAGGGAATATGGAATGTGAAAAGCATGCTAGAAGCAGCAGCATAAACTGAAATGGGTGATGTCACAGCACCTGAAGCGGTGATGAAGCGTCACCGGCAGAAGGTACAGGGGTATGAGAAGAGTCAAGAAAATGGTCCGATAACGAAGCCGGGTCAGAACAAGGTGTGGGATCAGAAAGGGGCCTGGGAGGAGGAAGGGTTTCACTGGGTGAAGACTATATAATAATAGGTGCTTCTGCTGTGATATCTCCTTTCTTGTTATTTTAATAAAAAAAAAGAGGTACAGTTGCTAGGAGACATGGAGAGGCTGAAAGCATCTCCCCTCATCCGAGAGGACCTCGAGCCCACTGGCAGTGAAGATACAGTGTGGAAACCGTGCCATACCCTACCTTTCACGCCAGTAAACCAGAGCTCCGGGATAGCAGCCTCACATCCACCGAGCTACCACAGCTGCCACCTCTCAGAACCGACAGGCAGCTTCCAGAGATATACCCATTATCCGAAGGACACCCCACCTACTTCCCAGAAATACAGGAAGGGAGCAGGGCACCTTTAGACAGTTCAGTTTCCATGGCAAACCACACCACCCCAAGGGACCTCACGAAGTGGGACGAACCCCAGCATGCCACCCTCTACCTAAAAACCATAATGACAAAGGAGAGGACCCCAGAGGCTACAAATGGGAGGGGAAACAAGGGGAGGGTGGGGGTAGGGAAGGAAAGGGGAAAAGAGGGTGGTATGGGGAGGGTGGGGTAGGGAAGGGGGATTGGGGGTAATTAGGTTCAGTCTGAGGAAGGAGACCAAAAGGTCTAATTCCACAGACCAAGAGCCTCTTCACCATGCCAAGGAGCCCCCCAAGAAGAGGTGTGTTTCTGTAAATGCTCCAAACATGGCATTTGCTTCTGATAGGAACCCATTGACAGAACTAAGTTTGTCGATTTTATTTGATTTCAAACCCTGAATAATTGCAAATATGAAGCAGGAATTACCATTTGGAATGTTTTGTCTTGCTTTGTGTTTTGTTTGTACCACTGGTGATGTACTACCTGGCATGACCCCTGGTTTACATACCCCTGGTTTCTCCAGTACTGACTTTGCATTTGGTTGTTTATTTGGCCCTGTTGGGCTGATGCCTAGTTTGATATGTCTCATTTTGCTGCCCATCTGCCCTCTCTGTGCCATTCCCCCCTTTTCACTCTTTCTTTTGGTTCGATTGCTTCTCTTTATGCCTAAAAAAGATTGCTGTCCATTTTCCCTTACTCTTCTTTCTCTGTAGTGCCACGTTCCTTTTGTATGGTGGTCTGGGCAGCTCAGGTCATAACATTCTCTGAACTGTGTTGAAGCTTTACACATTTCTGGATGGAAGTACCTGCACTCTTTGTTGAAATGACACATTCCCTTCCCATTCCCTTCCAGGTAGACTCCAGGTAGACATGTTGGGGCACATTTTCTGGTGTGTTTATTCCAGCAAGCTCTGTCTATAGGCACATACCTTTTGCATAGTATCTGCAAATGTTTTGACTACCTATATTTACTGTTTTTGTGTCTTTCCCAAGATCTGTCACCTGATGTGAGTTACCTTGTTCTCTTTCATCTAGGCGTATTTCTTTCCTTTTTTTGTTTTCGTTTGTTTCTGCTCCAGCTTTCTCTTCGTCATTTTCCCTTATGTTATGTACCCATGTTTATATACTCTAGAATGAATAAAATATGTCATTACGTATGTTACTAGTGGTGGTGTTGTATGGCATAAGCCATACATATTAGTGGTGGTGGAGGCGGCAGCAGAGGCGGCGGTGTTGTCAGTGGCCCTATATACCTGCAACAACATTGGATGAGTTATTTTTGTGTCCTTTTTCTATCGCTTAACTTGCTTACTACACTGTTTATGCTATTCTTTATCAATGGCTGGTGCTATAGACTTTATCGACTCCTGCTGCTTTAGTATCGTACGTATCCTAGAATCACTGAAGAAGGCGCATTCTCCCCTCTCTTTTCCTTCTCCACTTTGGTACTTTGCTACGATTTTTTTCTTGAATTCTATCGTGTTTCTCACATTCTTTACCAAAGGGCTAGCAATAGGCACTTTCTTTGGGGCCATGGTGGCTCATTTAGCAGTTGCAAGCACAAAAAATAATGTATTATTATGAAATAATAATACATTATTTATAATGTATTATTATGAAATAATAATACATTATTTTTTGTGCGTATACATTATTGTGTGAGCGTATTTGATAGGAGTGAATGGAGGCACATGGTTTTTAATACTTGACGTGCTGTTGGAGTGTGAGCAAAGTAACATTTATGAAGGGATTCAGGGAAACCGGCAGGCTGGACTTGAGTTCTGGAGATGGGAAGTACAGTGCCGGCACTCTGAAGGAGGGGTGTTAATGTTGCAGTTTTATAACTGTAGTGTAAAGCACCCCTCTGGCAAGACAGTGATGGAGTGAATGATGATGAAAGTTTTTCTTTTTTGGGCCACCCTGCCTTGGTGGGAATCGGCCGATGTGTTAATAAAAAAAAAAAAAAAAAATATTATGAAATGTTTCATATTACCTCACTTGGTAATGTTTACTTGCTATTACAACCTTAGGTTCTAAGGCCTGTTATCCTGAGTGTAAAAGGGTGCTTGGAGCAAAGAAACACAGTAGAAAATGCTTTTAATTGTATTTCCTTCACCAAGTACAGTGGACCCCCAGCTAACGAACAAAATTCATTCCAGAAGCCTGCTTAAGTGCCATTACCGAATAAATTTACTCCCTTAAAAAATAATGTCAAGTAGGTTAGTCCATTTCAAACCCCCAAAAATACACTTCCACAAGCACTTACAATATTATACTTACATAATTGTACGATTTCCGGTTTGTTCGTAAGCCGGGGGTCCACTGTATATTTATAAAGCTTTATACAACTTAAGTACACTACATAGTAGTATTAGTGCTTGCCACGGTAGTCAAGGCCAAACAACAGCCAAAAGACAGAGACTGTAATATGGGGGCCTGTCCGGGAGGTTTTGTCCGGAGGTTATTGTCCAAGAGGATCTTTTATATACTCTACCGGTTATCTTGTGGTGGGGGTGTTGCGAACCCTGAACAAGATAATTGGGTTGAGTGGTTGACGGGCCACTTGGGTACTCCACGTCTAGTATCACTGGGCTGCAGTGCCCTGTGTGACGTCACCACAGTTAATGTCAGGGTGGGGAACCTGGCAAGAGTATGAGTATGGTCCATGACTTGACTGAGGAATGTGGCTACTTCACTGAGCTGTGGATGGCATTAGTGATTGCCTTGCTTGTATCCCAGCTTGCCAGACTCAGTTTCTGCCAGCTTTGGTGGCCGCACGACAAGTTTACATGGATGGCTCATGTGACAGTAACTTGGTCATGTAACCTTGTTCAAAGGGTAATTGACAGAGAACGCGTTCATGACACAGAGAAAAGAGTGTCTTATGAGAAGGCGTGTTATGACAAAGAGAAAAGGGTGTCGTGTGACACGGCAGAGGAGTGTCATGTGACACGGCAGAGGAGTGTCGTGTGACACGGCAGAGGAGTGTCGTGTGACACGGCAGAGAAGGAGTGTCGTGTGACACGGCAGAGAAGGAGTATCGTGTGACACGGAGGGCGTGTCATGTGACACAGAGAAAAGTGTCGTGTGACACTGTGAGGTGTCGTAACACGGAGGCAAGGGTGCTTATACAGACACGGAGAAGTAGGCATGTCATGATGATAAGAATGGTAGTGTCATATGACACGTTGGTAGGGTCATGACTATGTGGATTGTCACTGAGTTAATGTGATGGGTGTCTATCACACAGTTTATTGTGATGGTTGTCGTGTGACACTAAAAGTTTATTGTGATGGGTGTTGTATGACAAAGTTTATTGTGATTAGTGTTCAGTATGTGACACAAATAGTTTATGTGATGTGTTGATGACAAGTTTGTGATTGGTGTCGTATGACAAAAGTTATTGTGATGGGTGTTGTATGAGGTTATTGTGATGGGTGTCGTATGACAGTTTATTGTGATCGGTGTCATGTGACACTAAAAGTTTATTGTGATGTGTGTCGTATGACAAAGTTTATTGTGATGGGTGTCGTATGACACAAAGTTTATTGTGATGGGTGTCGTATGACACAAAGTTTATTGTGATGGGTGTCGTATAACAAAGTTTATTGTGATGGGTGTCGTATGACAAAGTTTATTGTGATGGGTGATACAAGTTTATGGAGTAGTAGACACAGTTTATTGTGATGGGTGTCGTATGACAAAGTTTATGTGTGATGAGGTGATCGTATGACACAAAGTTTTTGTGATGGGTGTCATACAAAGTTATGTATTGTCATGCACAAAGTTTATTGTGATGGGTGTCGTATGACACAAAGTTTATTGTGATGGTTGTCGTATGACACAAAGTTTATTGTGATGGGTGTCGTGTGACACTGAGTAATATGTAAGACAGGATAGTCGTTGAGTTAACAATGTGATATTATTGTTGAGAGTACAAATTATTACGCTTACTGTACAAAGACCATGCTTTTATTTTATATTTTATATGTACAGAGATTGTACTATTCTTTTATATAGATTTTTACTAGTGAAAGAAAATATATTTTCGTTTTTTTTATTAACACATCAGCCGATTCCCACCAAGGCAGGGTGGCCCGAAAAAGAAAAACTTTCGTCATCATTCACTCCATCACTGTCTTGCCAGATGGGTGCTTTACACTACAGTTATAAAACTGCAACATTAACACCCCTCCTTCAGAGTGCAGACACTGTACTTCCCATCTCCAGAACTCAAGTCCGGCCTGTCGGTTTACCTGAATCCCTTCATAAATGTTACTTTGCTCACACTCCAACAGCACGTCAAGTATTAAAAACCATTTGTCTCCATTCACTCCTATCAAATACGCACATGCATGCTTGCTGGAAATCCAAGCCCCTCGCACACAAAACCTCTTTTACCCCCTCCCTACAACCTTTCCTAGGCCGACCCCTACCCGCCTTCCCTCCACTACAGATTTATACACTCTCGAGGTCATTCTGTTTCGTTCCATTCTCTCTACATGTCCGAACCACCTCAACAACCCCTCCTCAGCCCTCTGGATAATAGTTTTGGTAATCCCGCACCTCCTCCTAATTTCCAAACTCTGAATTCTCTGCATTATATTCACACCACACATTGACCTCAGACATGACATCTCCACTGCCTCCAGCCTTCTCCTCATTGCAACATTCATCACCCATGCTTCACACCCATATAAGAGTGTTGGTATAACTATACTCTCATACATTCCCCTCTTAACTTCCATGGACAAAGTTCTTTGTCTCCACAGACTCCGAAGTGCACCACTCACCCTTTTCCCCTCATCAATTCTATGATTCACCTCATTCTTCATAGACCCATCTGCTGACATGTCCACTCCCAAATATCTGAATACATTCACCTCCTCCATACTCTATCCAATCTTTCGTCACCTAATCTTTTTGTTATCCTCATCACCTTACTCTTTCCTATATTCACTTTCAATTTTCTTCTTTTACATACCTTACCAAATTCATCCACCAACCTCTGCAACTTCTCTTCAGAATCTCCCAAAAGCACAGTGTCATCAGCATAAAGCAACTGTGACAACTCCCACTTTGTATTTGATTCTTTGTCTTTTAAGCCCACACCTCTTGCCAAGACCTTCGCATTCACTTCTCTTACAACCCCATCTATAAATATATTGAACAACCACGGTGACATCACACATCCCTGTCTAAGGCCTACTTTTACCGGGAAATAATCTCCCTCTCTCCTACACACTCTAACCTGTGCCTCACTATCCTCATAAAAGCTCTTCACTGCTTTCAGTAACCTACCTCAAGGATGCAGGGAGTGTAGCATTCATGCAGGGAGTGTAGCGAGGATGCAGGGAGTGTAACAGGCACGCAGGGAGTGTAGCAAGGATGCAGGGAGTGTAGCATTCATGCAGGGAGTGTAGCAGTGATGCAGGGAGTGTAACAGGCATGCACGGAGTGTAAGAGGCTTGCAGGGAGTGTAGCAAGTATGAAGGGAGTGTAGCATTCACGCAGGGAGTGTAGCAAGGATGCAGGGAGTGTAACAGGCATGCAGGGAATGTAGCAAGGATGCAGGGAGTGTAGAAATGATGCAGGGAGTGTATCAAGGATACAAAGAGTGTAGAAGGGATGTAAGGAGTGTAGCAGGCATGCAGGGAGTGCAGCAAGGATGCAGGGAGTGTAGCATTCATGCAGGGAGTGTAGCAAGGATGCAGGGAGTGTAGAAAGGATGCAGGGAGTGTAGCAAGGAGGCAGGGAGTGTATCAATGATGCAAGGAGTGTAGCATTCATGCAGCAAGTGTAGCAAGGATACAGTTAGTGTAGCATTCATGCAGGGAGTGTAGCAAGGATGCATGGAGTGTAGCAAGGATGCAGTGAGTGTAGAAAGGATGCAGGGAGTGTAGCAGGGATGCAGGGAGTGTATCAAGGATGCAGGGAGTGTAGCATTCACGCAGGGAGTGTAGCAGTGATGCAGGGAGTGTAACAGGCATGCAGGGAGTGTAACAGGCAAACAGGAAGTGTAACAGGCTTGCAGGGAGTGTAGCAAGGATGCAGGGGAGTGTATGAACGATGCAGGGAGTGTAACAAGAATGCAGGGAGTGTAGCAAGGATGCAGGGAGTGTAGCAAGGATGCAGGGAGTGTAGCAAGGATGCAGGGAGTATAGCAAGGATGCAGGGAGTGTAGCAAGGATGCATGGAGTGTAGCAGGTGTAGTGGTTGTATGTTAGTAAAACCCAGAGTAACTAAAACCATGTACTCTCTAAGGCTGCTCCATAACAACAACGACAATAACAAAACAATTATAAATGACTGAACCAAACAAACATAGTATTCAATCCCCTACTGCTCCCAACCCCTACATTCCTCCTTTCCTAAATTACATTATATCATCCAACTTATAAATCCAACCTATCTGGAGGTTTGACAACTCTGCTGGAACGCCGGAGAATGGAGGGTTTGCACTGTCCTGAGGTGCCTCCTCTTCTCTCACCCGGCTGGTTCCTTATCAAACCTCCAGGAGGTTCTTCCTGTATGCTAACCTGCTCTTTAAGTTTATTACCATTATTATCTGTTGTGGGCAGTTCCTTTAACCCCTCCTTACTGCTTCTGGTACTGTTGGAATCAGTGGTTGTTCTCCACTCCTAAACCTTGGCATGAGCTTATCTATATGCCTTTTCCATATCATGTTACCAAACCCTCTAATTAACACTTTATAATTCCTAACCCCCAATACCTCCACAATTTTCCTTCTAACCAAGGTCACCTTTCCCAAAGTTCCTTGCATACACAGCATCATCAACTTTAAAATGCTTCACCATCCTTGAAGGTAACCAGCAGGCATGTTAGGCAATGAATTGTCCTCTTTAACATGACATTTGACAGCCGATACAGGGACTTTAAACTTCCTATGAAACATCATTTCTGCTGGTGTCTTATTTGTGGAGGAATGAACAGTTTTCCTATGGTTATATAAGAACCTATATAACCTGGTATTGAAAGAACCTTTTGTAAACTTGTGTAAATCTTCCTTCAATGACCTTACGCCCTCTCCGAGACCATTTGATGAAGGATGGTATGGGGCTGAAGTAACATGTTCAATACTATTCTTACTAAAGAAGGCTTCCAGTTCTTGGGATACAAAGTATGCAGCATTATCTGAACAACTGTGTCTGGTAACCCAAAATTACAAAAGGATTTCCTCAGTAACTCAGTAGTAACTGTGGATGTCATGGAACTAGTTACTTGCACATCTAAGAATTTTGAAAAGGAATCCACAATTACCAAAAAATATTTGCCCTTAACAGGACCTGCATAATCTATATGCACTCTAGACCATGGTGTCCCAGTGCTGGGCCAAGATAGGACAGGAGATGAATTTGGATTAAAATTCTGAAAACAAATGGGACAACTCTTTGTCACTTCAGCAATATCTTGGTCCATCTTTGGCCACCAGACCCACTGCCTAGCTTCTGCTTTCATAGCATTGATACCATTATGACCTATATGCAGATGCTCCAATACCTTACATCTCAATTTTCAGGCACTACCACTCTATTTCTATACAATAATACATTATCATGAACAGTCAGATCTGATTTGACTGAATTATAATCAGATAAAAATACTGTTTTTACACCATCCATATTAAACATTATTTACTACTTGGGATAATACAGCATCTATCCCAGTTTCCTCTTTGATTTTGTCAAATGATAAGTGTTTGAAATCGAGGAACTCTACTAATCTCACATATTCCGAAGGTATACCTGATTCTAAGCTGTGATCTTCAATAGGTAATCTACTAAATGCATCTGCAATAACATTTTCCTTACCAGCCTTGAATGACAATTCATAATCATACTGAGCTAATAACAGAGCCCAACGCTGAATTCTGGCATTTGCATTTACTGGAATATGTTTCCCTTTACCAAACAACCCTAGCAATGGTTTATGATCTGTGCGAGCAACAAACTTTCTCCCTAGCAAAAAATATCTGAATTTCTTAACAGCATACACCAAAGCTAGACCTTCTTTATCAAGTTGAGAATAATTCTGTTCTGCTGGAGAAAGTTTCTTACTAGCAAAATACACAGGGTTTTCCTGGCCATTTACTACCTGGATTAACACACATCCAACACCCACAGAAGAAGCATCAACCTCAATTATTAATGGATGTTCTCCTGTAAAATTAGTCAACAAAGCTGAACACTCCAATTGTTTTTTAATCCTTTGAACAGCTTCCTCTTCCACTGAAGACCACTCAAATGTAGCCCCATTTTTTAACCCTTTGACTGTGGGAGGCCCCTCTCTGAAACTGTCATTCTATGTCAGGAAATATTCGAAAAAATAAAAAATTATTTTTTCTTATCAAAATGTTAAGATTATTTTTCTGATTGTTTAAATCCCCCAAAAAAAAATTTTGCGATCAGTATTTACCGAGATATAGAGGCGTAAAGTTGGCAAAAAATGAGCCACGCATGGCAACAGCGGTGAATGCCCCTCACCCGGTAAATTTTGGTTTACTTCCTTTCGTAGGTTTCTTGTTTTTTTCACTATTTTATTTTTTTACATAACTTATGTGGCCTGTGACACCAAAGTAAGGTGCAATGTATATATATACACTCATTGTATGCAACACAATAATCACACAAACATTAGTATCATTATATTGTTTACAAAATTTGTTTACACCAACCAACAATAAAAAAAAATGTTTATTACTATTGTTCTATAATATATATATATACACATATATAATGACTAGACACTTTCCATCAACTGCAATTAGCCTTCAAAGCTCAAGCTATGTGTGTGTGTGTGTGTGTTTGTGTGGACATCTAAATTTGCTGAGTCAGGGTAAGGCAGCTGTCAAAATGACATATTATACCATTACTCACCACCCACCTGCCTGTCAACCTGTCAACACAAAGGGGACCCATGTCTTCTTCTCCACAACCTCCTTCCTCTCCTTCTACCTACCTTCCTAGCTTCCTTTTTCCTTCATTCCTTCCTTTCTTTCTGCCTTCCTTTCTTACATATTTCCCTCCTTCCTTCCTTCCTCTCATCTCTTCCTTCCTTCATTCCTTCCTTTATTTCTTCCTTTATTTCTTCCTTCCTTTCTTACTTCTTTTGTTCCTTCCTTCCTCTCATCTCTTCCTTCCTCTCATCTCTTCCTTCCTTCCTTCCTTTCTCTCTTTCTTTCTTTCTTACATCCTTCCTTCTTAATTTCCTCCTTACTTCTTTCCTTCCTTCCTCTCATCTCTTCTTTCCTTCCTTCCTTCCTCTCATCTCTTCTTTCCTTCATTCCTTCCTCACATCTCTTCCTTCCTTTTACACTTTCTTTCTTTCTTTCTTCCTTCCTTCCTTCTGGTATCCTGGGCATTGCTTTCGGTCACAAACTCATCAAAACCATGAAATTTATCTTCAGAGACACTTCCATCTGTGTTAGAACTATCATTGAGGAAGAGAAATGTCCCAGATGACCAAGGAGTCAAATAATTCTTAACGCTAGGCATGCTGAACAAGGACTACTGAAATGGTGTTCCCACAATGCACCAGTGGCTGCCCAATTTTTTATACTGGCACACTGACCACACAGACCCATTCTCTCACATGTGGGCCTACCAGCTTTCTCCTGCTTGATTTGAGGCCGCTAGAATTTAGGCGTATAAATACATCCGAAACATTGGCTCGTAAGATGTAAATATATGTCAGAAACAGTCAAAGGGTTAAAATCTTTGGTTTAAAATTTTAAAAGGAAAAATTTTTAAAAACTTACATGTATACCTCCCCACAGACTAATTCTCCTGGGATTGGGGAAGGTAAAAAACCCCACCTTCGAAAAGGTTTAATACCCCAAAATCCCATATAAAAATCAAAAGCTTTTACTTATTTTTAAATTTTTTATGCTCTTGAAAATACTCCCCCTTCCTCTAAAAATGCTCAATTCTTGGCCCAAATTTGATTCATTAAATGGATGCAACCCCCTCTTAAAAACAAAGGGAAAAAATTTTTAAAATACCAAATAAAATTCCAAATTAATCCTTAATTTTAAAAACCCCCGTGGGGATTAATTATAAAAAAATTTGGCTCTATCCACATACTTAAATACTTTCAAAACAAATTTTTAAATTTTTACTTTTCCATGGAAAAAATTTTTTTTTAATTTAAGGGTATTTTCACAATAATTTTTGATTACATATTTAAAATCCCATATTCCATAGCAGATAAAAATTTAAATGGGGAATAGGTAAGCCATTCACTATGAAATACTTAATGCCTTTCTGCATAATTTTTTTAATTTTTTAATCATTCTTTGTGAAAAAAAGGTACGGCCTGTTTCCAAAATTAAAACCCTCACTTTTATAGGTTTACAAAAATGGGGATAGGTTTACTGAATCTACCCCCAAAATTATCTAACATTTCTTCAGCACTGTCTAGTTTGTTAATTTTGGTAGATTCATCCAATCCAGCAAGGTAAATCCCCACCTTTTCATGAGGTCTTTCCCACACAAGTTACTATTATGGATTTCACTACATAAAACACTTGTGACACCTCAAATTTATTATATCTTACCGGCAAAACCACCTGTCCCAGAAGGTGTATTTTCCAATTATCATATGCAGTTACCCTCCGAGAACATGGTTCAATGTGCCCCTTTACTGCCTCTACCCAGTCTTTGGATAAAGTAGAGATGGACGCCCACTGTCAATCTCAAGAAGTACCTTTTATTGTTAATGATAAACCCATATTTCTCTGTCTTCATGGAAAACACACTATCCTCTAAGGCATATAAGCTCATCACTTCCTCATCGCTGAACTATCTCTGCCATCCAGCACCTTAATTGACTTTGTTCTAGGATATCTCAGTGGCTGCTGTGTCCGTTCTGTCCTGTTTTTTCAATACTCGATTTGATACAGCCTTAGAAGACACTTTTGAAGATTTCTCTCTACACACTTCTCAAGTGGCCTTTCTTATGACACTTATTACAGAAAGTCTTTAAACCTACAAGACTACTACTGTGCTGGAACCCACAATGTTTACATTTCACAGCATTAATCATTTGTACCGCAGGAGCAGAGTTCTGATCTGTAACAAATGCCTGTTCCAAGTTCAAAAGTTTGTCAAATAGTTTTGCAGACTGCACACTTGCAAATCCAAATTTTCTGCAACTAGGTGAGGAAAATACACTTTATCCACCACCGCCATAAACAACTGGTCCCTCACCTGGGGTCAAATTGTCCCCCAAAGGTACAGTTCACAGCCAACGCAAATCTGTATATAATTCATGCAAGGACTCACCCTGTCGTTTCTTCCTGTGCTGAAAATCCAACAACTGCGGTAGGACTGGTTTCACTGCATAATAACTTTTCAGTGCCACGACCAAGTCGTCGTAACGCTTCGTGTGGTAAATCTGGTGCACATACATTACCTAAAACACTGTAAGTTTCTGATCCCAGTGATACTAGCAAGAAATTCCTCTTGTTATCTTGCTTTAACCCTTTGGGGGGCCAAGGGGTCTCTCTGAAACTCGTCGGGTCCACGAATTTAAAACATTTTTTTTTTATGGAATGATAGAGAATCTTTTTCCGATCATAAGCCACAAAAATTATGAAATTTGATCGAAAACTAACGGAATTAGCTTTCCGGGTTAGCTGTAGCCATGACACTTACGCAAGGGGTTTCGCCCCTTTGACCCCATTTGGCACATTCCAATGTTTCAGTCTACTAAAAATTTTACTATTTTTAGAAAATCCCTTTTCTTCTATCGATTGAGTACAAAAGCCTATTTTCCAATTTTTAAATACCAAAATAGTAGTCAGAAAAAAGGCAATTTGGCCAATTTCACACAAATTTCAAACGTGCCAATTTCAAAATAAGGTCCATAATAAACAAGGCAGACATTCCTGGCAATTTAAATAACATTTCTCTGTTCATTAGTCATGTCTCCAGCCCTCTTACATTACTTTTTCTTTCCATTTTTAATTTTTTTTCTCTCAAAAATAGAAGATTTTTCTGTTATGTATACAACTGCATCACTGTAAAAATGGTATAAATAATATCAGCGCACTTGTGAAGAATATTAGACTCTCCAGTTGATGTGTTTGGACGATGGGTGATTTGTTTATTCCCGAACATCGGCAAAAACGCATTTTTACATTTGCGCTCAGTCCAAGGTACTTGCCAAAGTGAAACCCGTCAAAATTTTCTCTTATTTCTGGTTATAGTCTGTTCTATAAAATGAGACTAGGAAAACGAGAATACAAGCATAAATACCATACAAAAAAGACTGCAAAGTCGCTGTTTTTAAAACCCAAAAAAACGGCCCGTTTTTTTTCCTCATTATGCACTGTGTGGTGGGAATTTTTATATCCACACTGACCGCACAGACCCATTCTTTTCACATCTAGGCCAAACCAGCCTGTTTCTGCTTGTTTTGGGAGGGCGCTAGAATTTGGCGTACTAGTCGTCAAAAACCCCAGTGCGTAAGCGTACTATCCAAAACCCCGAAAGGGTTAATTACTAATGAGCGAAATTGGCTTCCAAAAAGCTTAGCCAAAGCCCAAAGAAATCTTACGTGTCGAAAGGCTCCAACCTTCCTTGTGATGCCGCCATGCTGCCATTTGTTGCTGCTTCTGTAGATTTTAAAACCACCGCTCTGCTGCAACGTGTTCGGCTGCCAATATCCCTACTACTTCAGGCCACATTGGCCCACTATCCTTGGCTCTGATGATCCCACCCTCGTCACCACTGTAGTGGTTGTAGGTTAATCAAAGATAGAGTAAATAACAATGTACTTTTATGGCCCCCATAACAACACGACAATAACAAAATAATTATAAATGATTTAACCAAACAAACATAGTATTTAATCCTCCTACTGCTAAACCCCCTTACATCAGCAATTGACATACCTTGTTAGAAAGTAAGTTTATTCAGGTATACACAAATACAGTTACATAGATTATCATACATAGCAGCATATATGTAGAGAACGGGGGATGCCCCAAAAAAGTCACTTTACTAAGTTTATCACAACTAAGCTTAGACGCCATTGTCTAAGCCAACTAGAGCCAACTGGGTTAACGAATAGTAAACGAGATACATGGAGATCAGATAATGTAAAAACACAACTGAACGGGTGGCGGGCGGGGATCCGTCCACTGCCTCGCTCTAGGCACGGACGATCACTTGCCCATGCCCTAGACCCATAGAATGCATATACGGGTGACCCTCATTTAGCACGACTTTATGTTGCGCGTTTGGTTTACGCGATTGAAGAATTGCGGCACATTTTTATCTAACACGACATAAACCTTATATTACGCGATTCACTGGAGGAAAAATTTTGAGCGCGCGGTCGCCTGCGGGGGTTAAACCATTGAGTCAGTGGGGGAGCCCCTGGGTGCTATCCCCAGCCCCCCTCACCCACCACGCAGATGCCATCAGCTTTTAGAAGTGCATGGAATGAAGTGCCCCAATCAACATTAAATGCAGGCTGGGAAAGTTATGGCCTTCGGGTTAATTGTTTGACGGGTTTTCCCCTTTTGGGAGAGTCAGGTTCAGGAAATTGTTCAGCTGGCAAGGAGATTACCGGGGATGGTTTTGAAGATATGAATGATGAAGATGTGAATGAACTCTTAGAAGATAATGATGAAGACATGAGCCCAGAGGAAATGTTGGCAGAGTTCGATGCACAGTTTGGGGAGGGAGATAACAGAAGAAGATGAAGAAGAACCTGAAGAAAAACAGCAGATTTTTTTTCATTGAAGAGGCCCCTGGACAAAGCTAGAAGCAGGGCTTTGAAACGGGTCTAGACCAGCTGAATGCCTTACCGTCAGCTGTATAATGTAATGCAGAATAAAAGAGCCCAGAGATCCATTACAGAATTTATGCACACACCAATACAACCATCGACTTCAGCACCAGGCCCTCACCATCCACTTCCACCGACAACCAACAACCATCCACCTCAGCCCATGGGCCACACCATCCATATCCACTCTTCACTACCATCCACAAACATCATTACCCACAATTTAAGGTAAAAATACTATTATTTCTATTGCATTTGTTGTCTTAAGCAAATATATCACGACAAATGAACTACAATTACATATTAGCCTTCAATTTTGCAAGATCTGTTGGTCTAAAAAACTTGTTTTTTTTTGGGGACTCCAGGGCCATAACCCTATTTTTTCCCCTAAGTTCTTTTTTTAAATTTTTTAACACGATTTTACCTAACACGAGGGTTTTTAGGACCGTAATACTGTGGGAAAAGAGGGTCTACTGTACAGTTACTCATTACTTACTGTTATGTTATTTTCCCTTTACTTTGAATAGGTTCTCACTATATTTTAGTGTGGGGATAACAGTAAGGTCTATAGTCTAGGGTGATACTTACATTCATGATTAGCTGGGCTGTTCCCCCAAAACCCTTTTACCACCCCCTCTCAATGGGTTAGGGTTTAAAACCCCTATTATAAAAATAGTACTATATTCAGAGAGATATATACAAGTCTTAATCATAACACCATCCCCCCCCACATCTCTAAGCCACATGGCCCACCTGCCACAATTAACACTCTTTTCCTCAACATTACTTTTACCACAGGAACTCTTACTTTAAGAACATAAGAACATAAGAAAGGAGGAACACTGCAGCAGGGGCCCGCTGGCCCATACCCAGGCAAGTCCTTCACAATCCGTCCCACTTAACAGAATATTTGCTCAACCCAATTTTAAATGCCACAAGAAATAACAAACAAACAAACAAATTTTATTTCATTGCAGATTACATGGGTATCGGTAGTTAAATGTAAATTGAGTGCAAGGAGAGCCACTGACATGCCAAGGCATTAAGGGAGCTTATTCTAGTCCTTAAAAAATATGTACTTAAATTTGGGAAAATTTTTTGAGTTTATTCTAGTTAAAAAATTTTTTTCAAAATTACAATGATGAAATTTTTTCTGTTTAAAATTTTTATATAATGATATTAGATATTAGATTGTTCAGGTGTTAAGATTCTTGAATGATAATATGAATTGAGATTATCTTTAAAAAAAAAAAAAATTGAGCATTTTTAAATTTAAATTATAATATGGTAGGGGGGAACATAATAGTAACATATTATTAAAAATTTAGATTATCGTATAGGAAAGTAACAATGAGCATTTTTCAAAGTAGTTTATAGTATGATCATTTAGTTTGAAGGGTGGTTTTGAGTTAGTCTAAATTTATTTTCGACAAAATTATCTTTTAAAATTTACTGGTAATGAATCAGATTCTGGGGCCCTTTATTGCATGGGTTTTTTTATAGGTTGATATGAACACGGGGTATATCAAAAGTGATCTGTGTCGTGTGTTGTGGTCATGGGTCCTATTAAAGTTGGTGAGGAGAGTTTTGAGAGAGGGGTTTTTATTGATGTAAAGTTTTTTATATGTAGTAGGCACAAGAGTAATATGAATGTTCTTTACGGTGAGTAGTTTGAGACTTTTTTAATATTGGTGGGAGGGTTTAAAGGGGGTTTTTTTCATTCTGACTGTGGCTTTGTTGTGTTGGGTGGTCTAAAGGGGATTTCGTTGTTGATCCCCATGCCCGATTCATAGGTGAGATACGGGTAGATAAGTGAATGATATAGTGCAAGGAGAGCGATTGAGGTACATAATAGCGTATCTTTGATAATATGCCTACTGTCTTCGAGATTTTCTTGAAATTTGTTGTATATGTGTTTGGAATTTAAGGCTTTCTGTCAATGTGGATTCCTAGGAATTTTCCCCCCTGTGAGTCTTGTGATGGTGTACCATTGAGTGTTATGTTAAGTGGAACATTTGTGGCTTTGCTTCAAAAATGTATGAAGTAGGTCTTGTCAGTATTGAGAGTGTTTGTTAGCCGCCATCCATGTTGATATTTTCTGTAATTCGGCATTAACAGTGTTGGCCAGTATAATCCTGGATTTGGGTGAGAGAAGACATATGTTGTGTCATCTGCAAATAAAATGGGTTTGAGAAGTTGTGATGCATTCGTAGGTCATTTATGTAATGAGGAATAGGAGT
The DNA here is from genome assembly GCA_009830355.1 of Cherax destructor. NCBI lineage: Eukaryota > Metazoa > Arthropoda > Malacostraca > Decapoda > Parastacidae > Cherax > Cherax destructor. The sequence continues at coordinate 28,334 of WNWK01021480.1, forward strand.
GGCCCCAGGACACTTCCTTTAGGGACTGACTGTAATACGTACATAAAGGGCCCGAAGATCTGAATTACTACGTGAACCAGTAAAGGATCCTGACTACATACAAATTTAGAGCTATGCTTAAAAATAATCTCGCTCTCTCAGTACAACCAAACCAACGAGAACATCTTCTAATCAGCTTGAAGCAATCCTCCCAAGTACAGTGGACCCTCAAATTTTGAGTCTCAATTTTCGTGAATTTTGGATTATCGGCAACTTTTTTCGTCAAAAATAGCCTCAATTTTCGTGATTTGCCCCTGAATTTGGCGGTCGTACGGAATGCGTCCCAGCTGCACACACAAAAAGCTCCCACACACCATTCAGAGTCAGTATGGCATTGTTTCTCGGCGAGTGACCATCACCCCACGCATTCATACGTTACATTTCGTAATAATCCATTGTTTTTTGTGCTTTCAACTGCTAAATAATCCACCATGGGCCCAAAGAAAGCTTCTAGTGCCAGCTCTTTGGTAAAGAAGGTGAGGAAACACGTATAGAATTAAAGAAAGAAATCATAGAAAAATATGGAGTGGAGTATGTGGCCGCACTCAGCAGGATGTATGGAAGCCCCATTCAACGATCACTTCCATTAGGCGAAGAAAAAAAGGGAAATCATGCTGTTGTTGTGAAAGGGTTAAATATGCTAACGAAAAAGAGATCGCAAATAATTGAAGATGTTGAGAATTTATTGTTGGTGTTGGTCAACCAAAACAGTTAGGCAGGAGATAGTGTTATGCAGTCGATAATTTGCGAAAAGGCAAGGCAGTTGCATGATGATCTCGTAAAGAAAATGCCTAGAACTAGTGCTCATGTTAGTGACTTAAGGCCAGCAGTTATTCGAAATTTCAGAAGTGCATGGTATATACAGTGGATGTGGAGTATGGTGAGGCTTCAAGTTCAGACAAACATGAGGCTGAAAAATTTGTGCATGAATTCAAAGTGTACGTAGAGGACAGAAGATTCCTCCCCCAACAAGTGTTCAATTGTGACAAAACAGGCCTGTTTTGGAAGAAAATGCCAAAGATGACCTACACACAGGAGGAAAAAGCACTGCCAGGACACAAGCCTTTGAAAGACAAGCTAACTCTCTTGTTCTGTAGTAATGCTAGTGGGGATTTCAAAGTGAAGCTTTATTGGTGTATCACTCTGAAAATCGCAGAGTGTTCAAGAAAACAGTGTTGTCAAGGCTAATTTATGTATGATGTGGAAGGCTAACAGTAAGGCATGGGTCACAAGGAAAATTTCCTGATTGGTTCAGTGAAGTGTTTGGCCTGGGAGGGAGGAAAATACCTCCTGGAAAATAAATTTGAACTCAAGTGCCTCCTAGTAATGGACAATGCTCCTGCTCATCCTCCAGACTTGGATAACCAATTGCGGATGAGTTTAGTTTCATCATAGTGAAGTTCTTGCCCCTAATACGTACCACACTCTTCTCAAATCTTTCTTAAATACGTACAAATACAAATTTATTTCATTGCTAGTTTACATAGGTTATGTTATTACAGTCATAAATTGAAGTGCAAGGAGAGCCACTGGCATGCCATGGCATTAGGGCAGCTTAATCTAATGGCTTATAGACTATGAATACAATATTAGAGAAATTAAGTGAGTTTGTCTTATTAGATCGCTTCAAATTACAATATGATGATAATACATTGTTCAAATTACAATATGATATTATGTACATTGTAACAAGTGTTTAGTAGGATGGTAGTAATATAATAGTAAAAAATTGAAATTATTTTTAAGGAAAATAACATTGAGCATTTTTGAGAGTAATTTACAGTATGAGTATTTAGTTTAGGTGAGTAGGTTACATAATAGTAAAATTGAAACATTTATAGGAAAATAATATATTAACATTTTCAAAGCAATACAAAGATTACCATTTTTAGGTTAGTGATGGTTTTGAGTGAAATCAAATTGAGCCTTCACATGTTACTGCAAAGGTTTACTGGCAAATAACTCCAGATCTGGGGCCCTTATGTGCATAAAATTCTTACATAGGTTGATATGGACACAGGGTATCAGTGATCTGTGTCTAGCGTTGTGGTCATGGGTCCTATTAAGGTTGGTGAGGAGAATTTTGAGCGGAGGGTTTATATTAGAATGTAGAGTTCTATGCATGTAGTAGGCACAAGTAACAAGTGTGAATGTTCTTTATGGTGAGCAGTTTTAGGCTTTTGGAATATTGGTGGGAGAAGGTCTGGAGTGGGAATTTGTTATCATTCTGACTGCAGCCTTTTGGTTGGGTTATGAGTGGTCTAAGGTGATTTATCGTTGTTGATCCCCATGCACAGATTCCATAGGTGAGATATGGTAGATGAGTGAGTGATATAGTGCAAGGAGAGCTGGATTGAGGCACATAGTGTTATCTTGATAGCATGCCTACTGTCTTTGAGATTTTCAAATTTGTTGTATGTGTGTTTTTAATAATTTAAGGCTACTGTCAATGTGGATTCCTAGGAATTTCCCTCTGTGAGTCTTGTGATGGGTGAACCATTGAGCGTTATGTTATGGAACATTTGTGGCTCTGTTTCTAAACTGTATGAAGTAGGTCTTGTCAGTATTTAGAGAAATGATAGTTGTCATCCATGTTGAAATTTTCTGTAATTCGCATTAACAGTATTGGCCAGTATGACTGGATTTGTGTGAGAGAAGACATACGTTGTGTCATCTGCAATTATTCAAGTCGGTTTGATCACCTCCTTTGTGGATCGGGGTGATTTTTTGCTTTTTTAAAAATTAAAGGGGAAGGTAGAGGTTTCAAGGGGATTTATTGAAGAGGTTGCAATAATTGGTGACAGTTCGAAGCCTTTTTGTTCAAAAAAGGTGGTAAGCTGTTTGTCTCCTCCCTTTTTTTAAGGGTGTTGATTATAGGAGACTTCTATTGGGTTGGTAGGAGCTAGGAATAGTGTATTAGGGTAGGTGTTGGGAGGTGTCTGTTGGACGGGTGTTCAAGCTTGTGATTTTACCCCGCTGGTTTTTTCCCCTATGGTGGAAAAAAAAAAGTCTGTTTGCTGTCTCAGTTGGTGAGAGGCCAGCCTCTGGCCTTAAATTCACTAACATTAAGTACATGATAAAATTTTATATTACAATTGATCAAGCATATGATACCTCTCAAAACTGGAATAAAAAACACTGGTTATTTTGGGTTTCTTTTTAAAAATCTCACTTGGGGATTTTTGGTCCCATAACTCATAGTAAATGTTTCACACAAGCTTTTTTTATAAATAAACTTACTAAGTTTGTTGCAGAGTACAGTCAACCCCCGGTTCTCAAATTAATCCGTTAAAGGGGCCGTGAACTGTTTGACAAACTCCATTCTATTTTCCTCTGGAAATAATGGAAATAAAATTAATCCGTTCCAGACATCCAAAAGTATTAAAATAAAATATTTTTTTTTTAGATGTTATGAATGAAAAGAAGCTGGATGTCCTGGCTTATGAGGCAAAGGAAGGGGGAGTTTCAGTGGGGAGAAATAAATGGGGTTAGGTCAGGGGGTTTTAAAAAAGAGTTAGGGGCTAAAAAAGGAGGGCAATAATGTTGAATAATCAGTTATGGCAGGTAAAAAGGGGGAAAATAAATGTATAAATTCAAGGATTATGTGGGTAAAAAAAAAGGTTGGATTGAAAAGTGGGTTTATAGTAAGTGTTTATGCACCTGGAGAAGAGAGAAGTGTAGGAGGAGAGAGATGTTGGGAAATTTGAGTGAGTGTGGAGTTTTGGAAACCAAAAAGGGGAAAAAGTGGTTGGGGATTTTAATGCTAAAGTGGGTGAAAATGTTGTGGAGGGAGTAGTAGGTAAAATTTGCAGGGCAAATGTAAATGGGGAACCATTAATTGAGCTATTTTAGAAAGAGGTTTGAATAAAATAATAAATATTTTATGAAAAAGAGGATAAATAAATATACAAGGTATGAAAAGCCGTACGGAAAGTAGTTTGTTGGATTTGTATTGGGATAAATGGGTTTATGGGTAGGCTTCAGGATGTACATTTTATAGGGGGCAACGGATATATGGGATCATTTTTTGGGTTTTGTTAGTTGAGAAAAAGGTAAAAGGGACAAAAAAAAAAATGGCCGCAAGTAAGAGAGAGGGAAAAAAAAAAAAGTGTAAAAAACTAAGGGAGGGGGGAAGTTAGGGTGGGATACAGGGGCCCCCGGTTAAGAAAAACCGGTCCGGGAAACTATTCTTAATCTGAATCTTTGTAATCTGAAACCTTATTTCCCCAAAAAATAATGTAAATAAATTAATTGCCCACAAAAAAAAAAATCCCCAAAAAAAAAAAAAAAATAACTTTTTTTTTTACCTTTATTGAAGAGTTGCAGGCATCTGGAAGGTAGAGTTTTTTGGGGGCGGGGTTTTGGGGGGGTTTTGGGGGGGGAAATCCCCCAAAAAGGGACTTCAGGTAACAAGCCCCTCTCTGGGGTTATTTCCCCTTTTTGGGCCCCTTTTTAATGCCACTAGGACCAAATTTTGAGAGTCCTCCCCCCCTTGGTGAAGCCCCCGTCCGGGCCCTTTTTTTTTCCCATTTTTTAAAATTTTTTTTGAAGTACAACATGGCTCTGTCCGGGGAAGTGGTTGACAGAAGGCTCATTTCAGTTTTTTTTCGGGGTGGTATCTTTAAACAAATGTCTGCAACTCTTTCCCTTTTTTTGTAAAATCTCCTTAAGCACTGAAGAAGGCCCCCCTTATCTTCTCTTTTCTCTTCCCCTGTAAAAAAGCAATAACCTCAGCTGTGGTCTGTTGTTTTTTCCGGGATAAGCTCTTTCAGCTCTTCAGTTGTTAGCCTTCCCCGTGCCCCCCACCAACTTTTCCCCCACCTCACCCTCACCTCCAACCCCCCGGCTGCCCCCCAAATTTTTCAATATCTTCCCCCAACATGTTCCACAAAGGCCCCAGGGTCGTCAGGGTCGGGGGCAGCCTCAAATCCTTCAAAAAACCCCCCCCTTGGACCCCAACCGGGACAGTGGTCTCCAAGCAGAGTTCAAGCCCCGGGTCACTTCCTTTCCCAAACCTTACCTATAAGGCCTATGCAATGCCCATATTAGGTTTCTTTCCAGAATTTTTTGGGGGAATTCAGAGTCATTGGTCATTTTAAAAAAAACCTCTAAACAATTTTTGGGGGGTACAGTTTTTTTAAGTTGGAAATGACCTGCGGGGCCATGGGCTGGGGGAAGGGGGTGGGTTGGGAAAAAGAACTTCACTCTGATAAAAATTTTAAGGGTTTTGGGCAAAACTCTTGCAAGTTGTGGGGATGAGCAGGGGCTTTTCCCCGTGGGGGGAAAAAACCGGGGGGGAATTTCTTTTTCCGGAGGTTTTCTTCCCTAGGGGCCCAAAAAAACCAGTCAACCATTCCTTGAAAAAACTCCCTGTGGGGGCCCTCCCTTTTTGGGGTTTCCAATGCCCCAAAAAATTTATTCTTGTCAAATTTTTTGAAGGGGGTTTGGGGGGTTTTTGGGGATGCCAGTAAAGGCTTCACTTTTAAAATCCCCAATTTTATTGGCCCCCAAAAAGAGTTGGGGCCCGTCTTTCCTGGGGTGTCCTGGCTGTGCCTTTTTCCCCCTGGGGGAAGTAGGTCCTGTTTGGGGATTTTTTTCCAAAAAAGGCCTGTTTCCCTCCAAAATTAAAAAAATTGTTGGGAGGAAAAATTTTTTAGCC
>WNWK01021481.1:0-34031 GCA_009830355.1 Cherax destructor
ATACCCTCGATCATGTCTCCTCTTGCCCTATTGTCTTACAAGCAGAATGTAACTTAGGTCCTCAATCTTTCTTCATATGTAAAGATTTCTAATGCTATGTAATAATTTAGTCATTCTACGCTGAATGTTTTCTAACGAATTTATGTCCATTCATAATATGAGACCAAAACTGAGCTGCATAATCTAGTGAGGTCCTCACTAATGATGTATAAAGCTGTAATACAACCTCTGACTTCTGTTGGCCACACTTGCCATAAATCCCAGCACCCATTTGCCCATTACGTACGCTAGGCATTGCTGTCTTGGTTTAAGGTTGCCGCTTTTACTATCACTCCTCAAGTCCTTCCCAATCTGGTGTATGGCTAAGTTCCCATGTTATTTAACTTATAAGTGTTTTGAAGTGGACACTCCTGAGCTTCAGAACCTTGCATTTCCATCTACATTGAACTGCATGCATCTGCCACTTTTCTGACTACGAATTAAGTTTGTCTAAATCTTCCTGAGTTCTATGACATCAATGTTTGAATCAATTATCCTACCATTCCTTCGTGTCGCTCTATGAATCCTAAGCTCATATCACTAGTAATTCCTCATCAAGGTCATTGATATATATTATAAATAATAATGGGCCTAAGACTGATCCCCAAAACAACAATGAGCTACAAGTCCTCATTCGGATTTAACCTCATTTATGTACACTTGCTTCCACAGAGCCATGACTCGATCCATGACAGCACTTTCCCCAATGCCATGAGTTGCCACTTTTTAATAACAGTCTCTGTGCGGTACTCTATCAAAGTCTTACTAAAATCTAAATAAACAATATCAATTCCTTTATTGCATCAACATCCTCAAAAAAGCTTTACTGAAGAAGGTTAATAAATTAGATAGGCAGAACGGCCTCTTAATCCATGTTAGTAATATTAATCAAACAATGGTTATCTAGATGGCTTCCTACTAATATCAGCTGATAATTGACTCCTCTAGTAATTTGCCTGATGGAAATAAATGGTATAAAATACCGACACAATGGTAATTTGCCCACAATTGAGGTCAGCTTATTAAGCGGTAGTTTGACGGCAGTGACTGTCCCCGTTTTAAAAATAGGGAATTACATTAGCTATCTCCACATATCAGACAATTGATCTATTTGAAGAGATTAATTAAAATATTAGATATTGTCTGCTAGAGTTCCATTTTGCATTCCTTAAGAACCTCTTGCAAAAGCTCATCAGGACCCGGTGATTTATTTTGCTTCTGTCGGTCCAGCTGTTTCATAACCATTTCGCTAGGATCGTGTGATATTACACACTTATCTTCTGGGCCTCTGTAAAATTAATTACTGGGATATTATTAATGTCTTCCTGTAAGAAACTGAGAGAAAATAATTATTAAAATAGAGCACATATCATTCTCCTCCTAATATGCCCAAAGTTATTTTTAAGGGACCCATCTTATCCTAATCTTGTTCTATAAACCTGGAAAAACTTACAGCTGGAATCCCCAGCAACTTTAATTTCATAGTCCCATTTAGCTTTTCTTATTCCTTTCGAACGTCCTCTTAATGTCAGTATACTGATTTATAAGATGATCTCACCTCTTTTATGCGGTTTGTTAAATCTTCCTTTTTTCCTGCCCTAAAAGATATTTGAGCCTATTATTCATCCATTTTGGGTCATTTCTACTTGATCTAATTTCTTTATGTGGGATAAATGTTCTTGGACAGCCTGTATAGTGTTAAGAAACTGTCATATTGATACATCTTCACCCCAGTCCACAGGTTGATAAGTGTCTTCTAAGTCCATTATACATAAGGAAAATCTGGGACCATTACTGAATTATCCCTACTATCATACATCCATTCAATGCTTAAAGGTAATTGACTTGTGGTCGCTTGAGCGAGTTCTCTGTAAATTTAAATTATTAACAAGTGCTCTCTTGCTGCCAGAATCCAAGTCCATGCAGGTTATTTCCTTGCAGGTTCTGTTGCAACTGTTTCAAAAGTAACTGAACTATTTCAAAAAGTCGTTAGATTCTAAATTCCTGTCATGAATTCCAATCAATCTGACTAAAGTTGAAGTCCCCTGGGACTACTATTACAAGACGTGACTTGTGTCCTTGCCAATTTCCTCTCCCCAAAGCGGTAGTCCTTGTTCCTCATCTAAGTTTGGAGGACGGTAAATCACGCCTAAAATCAATTTTCACACCCCTCCGAAAATTCTATCCAGACAGACTCTGTATGTGTTAATCCAGATCATAGCCAATCTGCTCTTTATGCACAATTTAAATGATCACGGACATAGAGTGCCACCCCACCCCTCCTGATACTTCCTGTCTACTTGAACAATTTAAAACCCTGAATGTGACATCTGGTAGGCAAGTCCTGATTTTTCATATTAAACCATGTCCTTAGCACAGTAAAACATCAATATTACCCTGTACTTGCACCAATCTCAACCCTGTCCATCTTATTCCTAGCACTACGACTATTATTATTTCATATATTTTAGAGACCTCTTCTCTTACCTTCCCAAGCTCATCTCTGTTTTTCCAATATACCTATTACTGTCCTTGTCATCTAGTGTCACTAGTTTCTCCACTATCCACCTTATCTCTGTCCATTACTAGTCCCTCCTAAGCAACTTATAATACATACATTACACTGGGACTTCTGTTTTCCCCCAAAACCCATACCACTAACTATTTCTAGTTTAAAGCCCTAACAGCCTCCACTTCCAGCCAACAGTGCCCCACCCCAGACCTGGATAAGGAACTACTCCTGTACATGTCACTTCAAGGAGAAGAGTCCCAGTTGTCAATGCATGTTACTGAATTTTCCTTACAGCATTTGTCCAGCCAGCACTGATACCACTTGCCCTGGACAGCCATTCATTTCCAACTACAATGGAGGAAGGAAGGCAGCTGGGTAGATACAGGACATGGCCTGTCACCAACAAGGGAATGTACCAAGTGCTCAGAGGGCATACACACAACTGAGGAGGAAGTGAAGCAGCTACTCCAGTGACCTCGATACCTCAAAGGCGATGGGTCCGACAATATCCCCCGTGGGTTCTTTCGGGAAGGAGCTGAGGTACTGAGGTGCCACTTACCAATATTCAACACATCCCTTGAAACTGGGCAGCTACCTGAGGCATGGCACAACGTGTCCCCATTTTTAAAAAAGGGACAGAAGAGGCACTAAACTAGTAGACTGTGTCACTACATGTATAGTGTGCAAAGTCCTGGAGAAAACGATCAGAAAGAATGGTGGAACACCTTGAGCTGGAACAGAATAATAAACACCCAGACAGCATGATTCCGGGAAGGCAACCTATGCAACAAACTCCTAGAGTTCTATGATAAAGTAACAGAGGTAAGGGCAGGAGAGAGAAGGTGGGTTGATTGCATTTTCCTGACTGCAGGAAGGCCTCGACACAGTTCCTCACATGAGATTAGTAAAGAAGTGAAGAACAGCAGGTATAACAGGAAGGGCACTGAATGACTGGTGGTCATCTTCAAAGGAGGCAACAACGGGTCAGTGGTGCGTGGTGAGGTATCACAGTGGCGTCCGTGATGAGCGGTGCACGCAGGGGTCAGTCCTAGGACCAGTGTTATTCCTGGTATATGCAAATGACATGACGGACGGATAGACTCAGAAGTGTCTCTATTCGCGGATGATGTGAAAATAATGAGGAGAATCACATCGGAAGAGGACCAGGCAGGGCTGCAAACAGACCTGGACAAGCTCGACATCTGGTCTAGCAGTTGGCTTCTCGAATTCAATCCCTCCAAATGCAAAGTCATGAGGATCGGAGAAGGGCAAAGAAGACCGCTGACAGAGTACAAGCTAGGCGGACAAAGGCTACAAACCTCGGCAAAGGAGAAAGACCTTGGAGTGAGTATAACGCCTAGCACGTCTCCGGAGGCACACATCAACCAGATAACTGCGGCAGCATATGGGCGTCTGGCAAACCTTAGATTAGCGTTCCGTTACCTTAACAAGGAATCGTTCAAGACACTGTATACCGTGTACGTCAGGCCCATACTAGAATATGCAGCACCAGTCTGGAACCCACACCTGGTCAAGCACGTAAGGAAACTAGAGAAAGTGCAAAGGTTTGCGACAAGGTTAGTTCCACAACTCAGGGGTCTGTCTTATGAAGAAAGATTGAGGGAAATAGGACTAACAACACTGGAGGAAAGAAGGGTCAGAGGAGACATGATAACGACATACAAAATACTGCGGGAATTGACAAGGTAGATAGTGACAGGTTGTTTCAGAGAGGAACACAGAAACAAGGGGACACAACTGGAAGCTGAAGACTCAGATGAGTCAAAGGGATGTCAGGAAACATTTCTTCAGCCACAGAGTAGTCAGGAAGTGGAATGGACTAGAGAAAGATATAGTGGAGGCAGGAACCATACATAGTTTTAAGACAAGGTATGATAAAGCTCATGGAGCAGGGAGAGCAGAGACCCAGTAGCAGACAGCAAAGAGGCGGGGCCAGGAGCTGAGTCTCGACCCCTGCAACCACAATTAGGTGAGTACAATTAGGTGAGTACACACACATACACACACACACACACACACACACACACACACACACACACACACACAAACACATTCCGACATCTTAATAAAGAATCGTTCAGGACCCTGTACACTGTGTACGTTAGGCCCATACTGGAGTATGCAACACCAGTTTGGAACCCACACCTAGCCAAGCATGTGAAGAAGCTCGAGAAAGTGCAAAGGTTTGCAACAAGACTAGTCCCGGAGCTAAGGGGTATGTCCTACGAGGAGAGGTTAAGGGAAATCGACCTGACGACACTGGAGGACAGGAGAGATAGGGGGGACATGATAACAACATATAAGATACTGAGAGGAATTGACAAAGTGGACAGAGACAGAATGTTCCAGAGATGGGACACAGCAACAAGGGGACACAGTTGGAAGTTGAAGACTCAGATGAATCACAGAGATGTTAGGAAGTATTTCTTCAGTCACAGAGTGGTCGGGAAGTGGAATAGTTTAGGAAGTGATGTAGTGGAGGCAGGCTCCATACATAGCATTAAGAAGAGGTATGATAAAGCTCATGGCGCAGGGAGAGTGACCCAGTAGAGGCCAGTGAAGAAGCGGGGCCAGGAGCTATGACTCGACCCCTGCAACCACAACTAGGTGAGTACAACTAGGTGAGTACACACACACACACACACACTTACTTTTCTCAATAACTGTTAAGAAATATTCTCACACCAATATCCCTCAACATCTCACTACAGAACACATTCAAAACACTCTCATACATCATTTGAATACTCCCCAAAAGATCATTGAATACTACCAAAACACCATCGATTACTCCCAAAAAAACATTTAACCTAACCTAACATATCCCAACCTAACAACACATAACCTAACCCAAATAACATTTAACCTAACCTAACTAACATAACCTATCCAAACCCAACCTAACAACACCTAATCTAACCTAAACTAACCTAAACTAACTAACCTAACCTAACCCAAATAACATTTAACCTAACATAACCTTCAAAACACTCTCATACATCATTCGAATACTACCAAAACACCATTGAATACTATCTAACCTAACCCAAGACAACAACACCTAACCTAACCCAAATAACATTTAACCTAATCTAACCCAACACAACAACATCTAACCTAACCCAAATAACATTTATCCTAACCTAACCCAACCTATCAACACCTAACCTATCCCAAATAACATTTAACCTAACCTAACCTAACCTTCAAAATACTCTCATACATCATTTGAGCACATTCAAAAACACCCCCTAAAATAACCACTGAATACCCCCAAATCACCATCGATTACTCCCAAATAACATTTAACCTAACCTAGCCTAACTTTCAAAAACTCTCATACATCATTTGAACACCTTCAAAACACTCCCTAAACACCAATGAATACTTCCAAATCACCATCGATTACTCCCAAATAACATATAACCTAACCTAACCTTTTTCATTCATAACTACAACACCTACATCAACCCACACCACTGAATACCCCGAAAACACCATTGAATACCCCCAAAACACCACTGAATACCCTAAAACAGTATTGAATACTACGAAATCACGATTGATTGCCTCCAACTCACGACACTGAATACCCCCAAAACACCACTGAATACTCCTAAAACAATATTGAATACTACCAAATCACCATTGAATATCTCAAAAACACCAAAGAATACTCCCAAAGCACCATTGAATACTCCCAAATAACATTTAACATTTCTAACTCATCCACCAAATTACATTCTCAATCACACATTTCATTAACTGAAATTAAATTTCATTCACCAAACTACACACTCTTAATAAAAGTTTACTCACCCATTCTGCAGACTTTACAGCATAAACACAAAAACTAAGACATAACATGATCACACCCAACTAAGACATGACATAATCCAAACAAATTTATGATATGAGACATTACCAAAACTAACACAGACACCACCATCTAAGACATAACATGAGCACTAACTAAGACATACACCTCCAACTAAGACATGAGACATAACCAAAACTAAGTCATGTCCAACTAAAACATGGAACATTACCAAAACTAAGACATTTTCAAAATCTAAGACATACACCTCCAACTAACACTTGGGACATTACCAAAACTAAGACACCACCAACTAAGATATGACACAGTACCAAAACTAACACACATACACCACCAACTAAGACATAACATAAGCACCAAAACTAAGACATACACCTCCAACTAAGGCATGAGACATAACCAAAACTAAGACATATTCAAAATCTAACACATGATCACAAATCTAACAATTGATCACAAAACTAGAGTTACAATCAAGACATATATACCCTAAAACACCCTAGTCACAATCACATAAGTCATATGAACACACAAAAATATGCCTAAACACCAAAGATATGACAAATAATCACCATTACACAAAAAAAATTGTCATAAACACTTAAGACAAAATGATGTTATAAACTTTCACACAAACATAATGACTAAAAAAAAAAAAAACTTAAGTACACTATCTACCAAAAACACAAAACTATGACTTAATTACAAAATTGACATACAATCACTTAAGACATATGAAAACAAACATATATATACACACAAAAAAATGTTAAACATAAGACATATGAAGACAAAAATTTTATACAAATTGCATGAGCATTATACCATCACCACTCTTTAACACAACCTACACTCTGTCTCCTATTGTCATGATGAGTCGTTGGGTCAAAATATCCCTAGGTGATAATACGAGGATGAGTATAGGTGAGTACAGGAAGGATGTTTTAGGGGTTATATGGGTGAGAAATGTAATATGTAGCATAGAAGAGAAATGAAATGTGTAATCAGTCTTATGTTTTGGTGAATATAACTTAAATTTTGATGGGTAAGTTGTAATATTTTTTTTGATAACGTATGTCTTAAGTGTTTGTGAACAGATTTAGTATACATGTTGGTGATTGTGTAGTGATTTAGATTAATGGATGTCATGGTATAAGTGTACATGATTGAGTGGTCTTGGTATAATGCTCATGCAATTTGTGTAAAATTTTTGTCTTCATATGTCTTATGTTTAACATTATTTTGTGTGTATATATTTGTTTGTTTCCATATGTCTTAAGTGATTGTATGTCAATTTTGTGATCAAGTGATAGTTTTGTGTTTTTTGGTAGATAGTGTACTTAAGTTTTTTTTTTTTTAGTCATTATGTTTGTGTGAAAGTTTATAACATCATTTTGTCTTAAGTGTTTATGACAATTTTTTTTGTGTAATGGTGATAATTTGTCATATCTTTGGTGTTTAGGCATATTTTTTTGTGTGTTCATGTGACTTATGTGATTGTGACTATAATTTTTGTGTTTTAGGGTATATATGTCTTGAGTGTAACTCTAGTTTTTGTGATCAATTGTTACATTTGTGATAAAGTGTTAGATTTTGAATATGTCTTAGTTTTGGTTATGTCTCATGTCTTAGTTGAAGGTGTATGTCTTAGTTTTGGTGCTTATGTTATGTCTTAGTTGGTGGTGTATGTGTGTTAGTTTTGGTAATGTGTCATGTCTTAACTAGTGGTGTCTTAGTTTTGGTAAAGTCCCATGTCTTAGTTGGAGGTGTCTTAGTTTTGGTTATGTTTCATGCCTTAGTTGGAGGTGAATGTCTTATGTCTAAGTTGGAAGTGTATGTCTTAGTTGGTGCTCATATTATGTCTTAGATGGTGGTGTCTGTGTTAGTTTTGGTAATGTCTCATATCATCAATTTGTTGTGATTATGTCATGTCTTAGTTGGGTGTGATCATGTTATGTCTTAATTTTTGTGTTTATGATGTAAAGTCTGGAGAATGGGTGAGTAAAGTTTTATTAAGAGTGTGTAGTTTGGTGGACGAGATGTAATTTCAGTTAATGAAATGTGTGATTGAGAATGTAATTTGGTGGATGAGTTAGAAATGTTAAATGTTATTTGGGAGTATTCAATGGTGTTTTGGGAGAATTCAATGGTGTTTTGGAGGTATTCAATGGTGATTTGGTAGTATTCAATACTGCTTTAGTGTATTCAGTGATGTTTTGGGGGTATTCGATGGTGTTTTGAGGGTATTCAGTGGTGTGGGTGTTGTGGTTATGAATGAAAAAGGTTAGGTTAGGTTAAATGTTATTTGGGAGTAATCAATTGTGATTTAGGAGTATTCAATGCTGTTTTGGAAGTGTTTTGAAGTTGTTCAAATGATGTATGAGAGTGTTTTGAAGGTTAGGTTAGGTTAGGTTAAATGTGATTTGGGAGTAATCGATGGTGATTTGATAGTATTTAATGGTGTTTTGGGGGTATTCAAATGATTTATGAGAGTGTTTTGAAGGTTAGAATAGGTTAAATATTATTTGGGAGTATTCGATGGTGATTTGGGAGTATTCAATGGTGATTTTGGGGGGTGTTTTTTAATGTGTTCAAATGATGTATGAGAGTGTTTTTGAATGTGTTCAAATGATGTATGAGAGTGTTTTTGAATGTGTTCAAATGATGTATGAGAGTGTTTTGAAGGTTAGGTTAGGTTAGGTTAAATAATATTTGGGATAAGTTAGGTGTTGATAGGTTGGGTTAGGTTAAGTTAAATGTTATTTGGGTTAGGTTAGGTGTTGTTGTGTTGGGTTAGGTTAGGTTAAATGTTATTTGGGTTAGGTTAGGTGTTGTTGTGTTGGGTTAGGTTAGGTTAAATATTATCTGGGTTAGGTTAGGTGTTGTTGTCTTGGGTTAGGTTAGGTAGTATTCAATGATGTTTTTGTAGTATTCAAATGATGTATGAGAGTGTTTTGAATGTGTTCTGTAGTGAGATGTTGAGGGATGTTGGTGTGAGAATATTTCTTAACAGTTATTAAGAAAAGTACGTTTGTGTTTGCGTGTGTGTGATGGGGTGTTGGTGTTCAAAAGATGTACGTGAGTGTTTTGGTTTTGTTCAAATAATGTATGAGTGTGTTTTGAATGTTAGGTTAGGTTAAATGTTATTTGGGAGTATTCGATTGGGATTTGGGAGTATTCAGTGGTGTTTTGGTAGTATTCAGTGGTGTTTTTGGGCTTATTCAATGGTGTTTTGGCAGCATTCATTGGTGTTTTGGTAGTATTCAATTGTGTTTTTGGGAGTATTCAATGGTGTTTTCATAGTATTCAATTGTGTATTTGGTAGTATTCAGTGGTGTTTTTGGGATTATTCAGTAGTGTTTTTGGGAGTATTCAGTGGTGTTTTTGGGAGTATTCGATGGTGTATGGGAGTATTAAATGGTGATTTGGTAGTATTCATATGATGTTTTTGAGAGTATTCAAAAGTGTTAGATAGTGTTTTTGAAGGTGTTGGATAGTGTTTTTGAAGGTGTTCAAATGTTGTATGAGAGTGTTTTGGTAGTGTTCAAATGATGTGCGAGAGTGTTTTGAACGTGTTCAAATGATGTTTGAGTGTTTTGGTGGAATTTACGTGATGTATGAGTGTTTTGGTGATCTTAGTGGGAGATGTTAAGGCGTGATGATGTGAGAATATTTCTTAACAGTTATTGATAAAAGTATGTGTGTGTGTGTGTGTGTGTGTGTGTGTGTGTGTGTGTGTGTGTGTGTGTGTGTGTGTGTGTGTGATGTGTGTGTGTTGATGTGGGTGTTGTGGGTTATGAGTGAGGTGAGGTAGGTTGGTGGTAGTGAGGTCACATAGTGATCTCACACCTCCTCGCTAGCAGCTGTACTCACCTAGTTGTGGCTGCAGGGGTCGAGACATAGCTCCTGGCCTGTCTAGAGATGCAGGTGTGTGTGTGTGTGTGAGTGTGTACTCACCTAATTGTACTCACCTAATTGTGGTTACAAGGGTTGAGACTCAACTCCTGGCCCCGCCTCTTCGCTGTCTGCTACTGGGTCTCTGCTCTCCCTGCTCCATGAGCTTTATCATACCTTGTCTTAAAACTATGTATGGTTCCCGCCTCCACTATATCGTTCGCTAGACTATTCCACTTCCTAACTACTCTATGGCTGAAGAAATGCTTCCTAACATCCCTTTGACTCATCTGAGTCTTCAGCTTCCAGTTGTGTCCCCTTGTTTCTGTGTTCCCTCTCTGGAACATCCTTTCACTATCTACCTTGTCGATTCCCTGCAGTATTTTGTATGTCGTTATCATGTCTCCTCTAACCCTTCAGTCCTCCAGTGTTGTTAGTCTTATTTCCCTCAACCTTTCTTCATAGGACAGTCCCCTGAGCTGTGAAACTAGCCTTGTCACAAACCTTTGCACATTCTCTAATTTCTTGACGTGCTTGACCAGGTGTGGGTTCCAGACTGGTGCTGCATACTCTAGTATGGGCCTGCCGTACACGGTGTACAGTGTCTTGAACGATTCCTTGTTAAGGTAACGGAACGCTAATCTTAGGTTTGCCAGTCGCCCATATGCTGCAGCAGTTATCTGGTTGATGTGTGTTTCCGGAGACGTGCTTGGCGTTATATTCACCCCAAGGTCTTTCTCCTTTGATGAGGTTTGTAGCCTTTGTCCACCTAGCCTGTACTCTGTCAAAGGTCTTCTTTGCCCTTCTCCGATCCTCATGACTTTGCATTTGGTGGGTTAAATTCGAGAAGCCAGTTGCTAGACCAGATGTCAAGCTTGTCCAGGTCTCTTTGAAGTCCTGCTTGGTCTTCATCCGATGTAATTCTCCTCATTAATTTCACATCATCTACAAACAGAGACACTTCTGAGTCTATCCGTCCGTCATGTCATTCACATATACCAAGAATAGCACTGGTCCTAGGACTGACCCCTGAGGTACACCGCTCGTCACCGGCGCCCACTGTGATACCTCATCACGCACCATGACCCGTTGTTGCCTCCCTGTGAGGTATTCCCTGATCCATTCCAGTGCCCTTCCTGTTATACACGCTTGGTCTTCCAACTTCTTTACTAATCTCATATGAGGAACTGTGTCGAAGGCCTTCCTGCAGTCCAGGAAAATGCAATCAACCCACCCTTCTCTCTCTTGCCTTACCTCTGTTACTTTATCATAGAACTCCAGGAGGTTTGTTACACAGGATTTGCCTTCCCTGAATCCGTGCTGTCTAGCGTTGATTATCCTGTTCTGCTCCAGATGCTCCACCAATCTTTTCCTGATGATTTTCTCTAAGACTTTGCACACTATACACGTAAGTGACACTGGTCATTAGTTTAGTGCCTCTTTTCTGTCTCCTTTTTTAAAGATGGGGACTACCTTGGCCTTTTTCCATATCTCAGGTAGCTGCCCAGTTTCAAGGGGTGTGTTGAATATTATGGTAAGTTGCACACTCAGAACCTCAGCTCCTTCCCAAAGGACCCACGGGGAGATATTGTCTGAACCCATCGCCTTTGAGGTATCAAGGTCACTGAGTAACTGCTTCACCTCCCCCTCAGTTGTGTGTATTCCTTCCAGCACTTGATACATCCCTTGTTGGTGACACACCCCGTCCTGTCTACCCAGCTGCCTTCCTGCCTCCACTGTGAATACTTTCTTAAACCTCGAGTTGAGCTCCTCACATACCTCTTGATCTTTACTTGCGAGTTCCCCATCCTCTCTCCTCAGCCTTATCACCTGGTCCTTTACTGTTGTCTTCCTTCTGATGTGACTGTACATCAGTTTCGGGTCAGACTTGACTTTCGATGCTATGTCATTTTCGTACTGTTTCTGGGCCTCCCTCCGTACCTGTGCATACTCGTTTCTAGCTCTACGACTAATCTCTTTGTTTACTTGGGTTCTATGCCTTCTGTACCGTTTCCATTCTCTGATACTCTGAGCTTTTGCCTCCCTGCACCTTCGGGTAAACCAGGGGCTCTTTCTGGTCTTCCCATTTAATCTTTTTCCTTTGGGTATAAACCGTTCCTCTGCCTCCTTGCACTTTGCCGCTACATATTCCATCATTTCATTCACTGACTGTCCTTCAATTTACCTTTCCCACAGAACCTCCTGCAGGAAATTCCTCATACCCATGTAGTCCCCTCTTTAAAAGTCTGGTTTGTCTCTTTCTGCACCGTTTTCCCTCTCCACCTGTAGTTCTACAATGTACTCAAAGCTCAGCACCATATGGTCGCTGGCTCCCAGGGGGCTCTCGTGTGTTATGTCCTCGATATCTGAGCTGCTCAGGGTAAATACAAGGTCCAGCCTTGCTGGTTCGTCCTCTCCTCTCTCTCTGGTCGTGTCTCTGACATGTTGGTGCATCAGGTTTTCTAGTACCACGTCCATCATCTTGACTCTCCAAGTTTCTGGACCCCCACGTGGTTCTTGGCTCTCCCAGTCGATCTCCCTGTGGTTGAAATCGCCCATGACCAGTAACTTCGCTCTGCTCATGTGCACTTTTCTTGCCACCTCCGCCAGAGTGTCCAACATTGCTCTGTTGTTCTCGTCATATTCCTCTCCTGGCCTCCTGCAGTTCTGTGGTGGGTTATACATCACTGCAATGACTATCTTGTGCTCCCAGACTGGATGGTACCTACTATAAAGTCCCTTTCTCCACACATCCAATTCTTCCATTTCCTTGAATCTCCAATGGTTCCTTACGAGCAGTGTGACCCCTCCTCTTCCCCTGCTCCTTCTATCTTTCCTCAGGATCTGATATCCCTGTGGGAAGATTACGTCTGTTATTGCCTCATTTAGTTTAGTTTCTGTGACAGCTATGATGTCTGGGGACGTTTCACCTATTCTTTCATTCCACTCTTCATACTTATTCGTGATTCCATCCGCATTTTTGTACCAAACCTTCAGCCTCGTTTCCAATACTGTGGCCCTCGGGGGATCTTGGTGGGTAGAGGGTTGCTGCATGGGTGGTGAAATGCGGCATATACCACCCCAGCCCCACCCTGGGGTCGACAGAACACCAGACGATGCCATATTGTCTATTCCCTCAGGTAGAGACTTGGAGTGGATACAAAAAAAATGGGAATATAGAGATCAAATAAAAGGGAACATTACTAGAATATGGGAGAATAGACGGTAGCGGTCTATTCTCTTGGGAGTATGCTGCCACCACCTGCTCTTTTAATAGTGGAAGGGATAAAAGAAACGATAGTCATAGGAGAAGGGAGAAAACCAAGGAGTTTGGGTTAGAGCAGGAGAAAACCCAGTGAGAAATAATACAGGATAGTTAAAATAAGATAGGGGTCCTGATAAGTACTGGCTCTTAGGGTAGCATGGCCTGAAAACATGAGCAGTAGGCACCTTATCAGGGGCTTGACTCTCCACAGAAAAATGATAACATCAATAGGTTATTTAATTTAGTCTCTGACACATGGACCTTGTATACATGGCTCAAAGGTGGAAGTAAAACATACCCAGATATAACCACTTACAATTTAATAATCACATTACAAGGGTATCTGAAAGTATTGACAAAAAAATTCTATCAACAAATACTTAATTCTTATTAGCAGGACTGGCTTACTGCTGTCAAAACCACCTCCCCACATAGTTCCCAAGGGACTCCACTACTTTCCATACTGAGGTTTAAATAGCCTTGATACATTCCTGCTTTGGGATACTCCTGAGACCTTCCAAATCCCAGATTACAAGTCTGGTCTGATCCTCCAGGACTATAGTGTTCAAGGTCTCTCTAGCACTCTCCTCTCATCAGTGTCTCTGATGGATCTCTCCTACTTTGGAGGCATTTCTTTGGGGGGTGCCTGGTTGCTAACCCCTAGCCTTCTCCTACTCTTGAGGCATCTCTTTGGGGGGGTGCCTGGTTGCTGCTAAGACCTAAAAATCATTTTCAGGTTTAGTCACAAAATACACGAGCAAGAACTTCTACAAACAAAATAAGATCTTGTACAAAAAATATAAGAATGGAATATAATTAACAAATTATGAAAACAGTAAAAAAATGGCATATCAAAAATAATTCAATATTTTACATAAAAATAAGACAGCTGAAATACAGTGAGCAAACAGTGTAACTTAACACAATTATAATACACAAAAAAAGAATGAACATATATATTATGCACAGAATAAACATGAAACATAGGCTAGTATGAATTAAGACAGGAAAATAAAATAGTGGTACAAAAATAGCAACAACATATATAAGCTAGGTTAAGTTCAGTTACATGTGACAGGCAATTTACAGAAAATAAACATAGTTAAACATAAGTAGTAGATATTTAGTAACAGAGTATTAGCATAAAAGATAGGTTAGGAAAGTTATAGGTTAGAAATAAGAAGTATTAGGGTAGGTCACATGAGTCAAAAGTAACAGTCATTGCACCTTAAATTATCATTATTCTTACAATTTACTCTAATCATACAATATACAGGTATCATTTAACTATCATAATAAGGCAAGTTACAAGGTATACATAGTTAATAGGCCTTTTCTTAGAGTGATACAAGATATGCCGGCTGTAGGCTTGTTCCTCCAATGGCTATAACACAAAAAGACTGCATTGTAACAATATTTGATCTTCTCTACTTATCTCTTTCAACACAGATTATGAACTCACTTGTTAGCAGCAGTATAATCAATATGAGAAGTTGAAAAGGGCTTCTTAAGCTGACAAAGGTGTGAGAGTGGATAGGGGAACTCTTCCATGTGTTCCCTCCCTTGTTTTGAATCGAATCCCTCTCCTGTACACAAACTCTTTACAAATTTCTACACAAGAAGGTCACTTGCCTCTATAAACCTTATTTCTACTCACAATAATTATTGCAATGAATACTAATACTAGAAAAATAATCAGACACAAAGAAAATTAATGTTATACACTATATTACAGATTAACAAAAATTCTAGAGAAAACATATTGGAACATACAATAACAGAGCAACAGAATGCGCAGATAATCACAGTTCAAATACATTTCTTGAGTTAATTAACAGCATTTATTTCTTTCCCCTGAGTTACAGAACTATGCACATGGTAAATAGATAAGGATATAGACAAGAAATATAAGCGAGGACAGTCATGAAATTTTCACAACTAATATTTATCACACCTTACATAAATAATGCTTGAGGGGCTGATTTGCTTCATTACAGTGGGGGGGTTGTATTGTTGGAGTGTGGGTTGGTGGGGTGGGGTTTGTGATGTGGTGGGGTAGCTGTGATAGTGGGTTATGGGTTGCTAGGGTGGGGACAAGGGAAATGATGTGTGTGTGTGATGTTAAAATATATGGTTGCCGTTGGGTTGCTTTGATTTGAGGCCCTCCGTGAGTGCTTCCGGTGAGTGTGTTTGTCCTTCTGTTTGGGCCTGGTGCCCTCCGTACCTTGCTGTCTTCTCCTCTCTCTCCTCTCTTCGCTTTCTTATCCACTCCTTTTGGGCCTCCTTTTCTCCTGCATTCTGTCCCGATCTGGGTATACATCCTGGTACTCCTGAGTCGCCCTCAGCCATGCTTTCTCCTGCAGGATCATGGTACGGGCTGATTCTGCATTGAAGATTACTTTGAGGGGCCGATTTCTTCCCCTTGTGTACCACCTGATTCTCCGAAAATTTGTCACCAGGGACGTGTCTCCCCCTGTTGCTAGCATGATACCTTTAATCCCTTCTTTCTCCTCCAGTTTTCTTCTGTCATGGGTGACCCCTTCGACTTCCTTAAGGCCGTAGATAAATATCGACCTCTCCCTTTCCTCCTCCCACAGTGTCTCCCTTTGCATCGTCAGAGATGCATTAGCATCTTCCGGTTCTGTCATGGTTGTAGCCCCTGTGTTCCTCTGTGTGTTCGGCCTACTCCTTTGCCCCTGTCCACTGCTGTATATTGTTGGGGTCTCTGCATTTAGTGTGTCTGCTGCTTTGTCTACCCTCTCATGTGTTGTTACTGCGCCCTCATGCGTTGCTTCTGTGTTGCCCTTCTTGTCCCTGGTTTCTTTTTCCATATCCCTTTCATGTGGTGTTAGTATCCTGCTCATCTTGTTTCGGGCCCCCCGTGTGTCTGACAGTGCCTGTGCATACAAGAGTTCTTCTTTTTTCTCCTCATTCCCTTTGACTGGTGTTGGTATCCTACTCCTTTTGCTTCTGGCCCCATGAGTGTCTGACAGTGCCTGAGCATACAAGAGTTCTTCGTTTTTTCTCTGCATTCCCTTTGACTGTGTCTGATGCCCCACGTTTGTCTGGCAGTGCCTGTGCATACAAGAGTTCTTTTTTCTCTGCATTCCCTTTGACTGTGTCTGCTGCACGCACTCCAACTGCCGTTTCTGGACAGGTACTTTCGTCACTACTCTGCGTCAGTCTCTGCAGCTTCACTTCTAAGATCTGGATCTTGGCTTCTGCATTTTTAGCTTGCATTTCCCATTTTCTGCTCTCCTCAGCTATCCTCCTCTCCATTCTCTCACTGATCATCAATATCTTCCTCTCCCATTCCTTCTCCCTTTTATTGAGTTCCTCCTCCCACTGTGGCCTCCCCAGAGCAACCATCGTTCCCCTTGTTGACATCCTTCTCCCAGGACCACCCATATTCCCACGATGTGCCCTTATGGATGTAGTGAGAGTGTCAGAAGGAGGGAGAGAGGAGAGGGATAGAGAGGAGGGGTGGTAGTGCGGGGTACTCAGGGAATTGGGTGAGAGGGATGGATATAACTTGGAGGTAGTGTGGTAGGGGGCGGATCAAGCGGGGAAAGGAGTGATAGATGGAGAGGGAGAGAAAGAGAGAGAGGGGGGAATTAGTTTGGAGGGAGAAAGCCTGAAGGAAGTGTGGTAGAGGGCAGATCAAGTGGGGGAAGGAGGGAGAAAGGGAGAGAGAGAGAGGGAAGGGGGGCGAGGGGAGGTAGAAAGCCTGGAGGAAATATGGTAGAGGGTGGATCAAGTGGGGGAAGGAGGGAGAGGGTGAGGGAGGGAGGGAGAGAGAGACAGGGAGGAGGGAGAGAGAGGAGGGAAGGAGGAGAGAGAGAGAGGGAGAGTGAGGAGGGAGAGAGGGAGGGAGAGGTAGAAAGCCTGGAGGAAATGTGGAGAGGGTGGATCAAATGGTGGAAGGAGGGAGAGAGAAAGAGGGAGGGAGAGGGAGGAGGGAGAGAGGGAGAGGGGAGGAGGGGAGAGGGGGAGGAGAGAGAGAGAGGGAGGGGGAAGATCAAGCGGGAAAGGAGTGATAGAGGGAGAGGGAGAGAAAGAGAGAGAGACGGGGGAATTAGTTTGGAGGGAGAAACCTGGAGGAAGTGTGGTAGAGGGCAGATCAGGTGGGGAAGGAATGAGAAAGGGAGAGAGAGAGAGGAAAGGGGGCGAGGGGAGGTAGAAAGCCTGGAGGAAATGTGGTAGAGGGTGGATCAAGTGGGGGAAGGAGGGAAAGAGGGGAGGGAGGGAGGGAGAGAGAGGGAGAGGGAGGAGGGAGAAGTAGAAAGCCTGGAGGAAGTGTGGTAGAGGGCGGATCAACTGGGGGAAGGAGGGAGAGAGGGAGAGGGAGAGAGAGAGGGAGGGAGAGAGGGAGAGGGAGGAGGGAGGGAGAGAGGGAGAGAGGGAGAGAGAGAGGAAGGGAGAGAGGGAGAGGGAGGAGGGAGGGAGAGAGGGAGAGAGTGGGAGAGAGAGAGGGAGAGGAGGGAGAGAGAGAGAGAGAGAGAGGGAGTGAGAGAGTGTGTGTGTGTGTGTGTGTGTGTATGTGTGATGGATGGGTGTTGTGGGACTTGTATAGCATGGCACATTAGTGTATGTTAATTTTTTGATGAATTAGTAACACGTGAAAAATTGTGGGTGATGATGGTTTTATTGGGACAAGAGAGGGAGAGGGAGGAGGGAGAGAGGGAGGGAGAGGTACAAAGCCTGGAGGAAGTGTGGTAGAGGGTGGATCAACTGGAGGAAGGAGGGAGAGAGGGAGATGGAGAGAGAGAGGGAGGGAGAGAGGAAGAGGGAGGAGGGAGGGAGAGAGGGAGAGAGAGGGAGAGGGGGAGGGAGTAGGAGAGAGGGAGGGAGAGAGAGAGAGGGAGGGAGAGTGTGTGTGTGTGTGTGTGTGTGTACTCACCTAATTGTACTCACCTAATTGTGGTTTCAGGGGTCGAGACTCAGCTCCTGGCCCCGCCTCTTCGCTGTCTGCTACTGGGTCTCTGCTCTCCCTGCTCCATGAGCTTTATCATACCTTGTCTTAAAACTATGTATGGTTCCTGCCTCCACTATATCTTTCTCTAGTCCATTCCACTTCCTGACTACTCTGTGGCTGAAGAAATGTTTCCTGACATCCCTTGACTCATCTGAGTCTTCAGCTTCCAGTTGTGTCCCCTTGTTTCTGTGTTCCCTCTCTAAAACAACCTGTCACTATCTACCTTGCCAATTCCCCGCAGTATTTTGTATGTCGTTATCATGTCTCCTCTGACCCTTCTTTTCTCCAGTGTTGTTAGTCCTATTTCCCTCAACCTTTCTTCATAAGACAGACCCCTGAGTTGTGGAACTAACCTTGTCGCAAACCTTTGCACTTTCTCTAGTTTCCTTACGTGCTTGACCAGGTGTGGGTTCCAGACTGGTGATGCATATTCTAATATGGGAGTGACGTACACGGTATACAGTGTCTTGAACGATTCCTTGTTAAGGTAACGGAACGCTAATCTAAGGTTTGCCAGACGCCCATATGCTGCCGCAGTTATCTGGTTGATGTGTGCCTCCGGAGACGTGCTGGCGTTATACTCACCCAAGGTCTTTCTCCTTTGATGAGGTTTGTAGCCTTTGTCCACCTAGCCTGTACTCTGTCAGCGGTCTTCTTTGCCCTTCTCCGATCTTCATGACTTTGCATTTGGTGGGATTGAATTCGAGAAGCCAGTTGCTAGACCAGATGTCAAGCTTGTCCAGGTCTCTTTGAAGTCCTGCTTGGTCCTCTTCCGATGTGATTCTCCTCATTAATTTCACATCATCTGCGAACAGAGACACTTCTGAGTCTATCCCGTCCGTCATGTCATTTACATATACCAAGAATAACACTGGTCCTAGGATTGACCCCTGCAGTACACTGCTCATCGCAGGTGCCACTGCGATACCTCATCACGCACCATGACCCGTTGTTGCCTCCCTGTGAGGTATTCCCTGATCCATTCCAGTGCCCTTCCTGTTATACATGCTTGTTCTTCCAACTTCTTTACTAATCTCATGTGAGGAACTGTGTCGAAGGCCTTCCTGCAGTCCAGGAAAATGCAATCAACCCACCCTGCTCTCTCTCTTGCCTTACCTCTGTTACTTTATCATAGAACTCCAGGAGGTTTGTTACACAGGATTTGCCTTCCCAGAATCCATGCTGTCTGGTGTTTATTATCCTGTTCAGCTCCAGATGCTCCACCATTCTTTTCCTGATGATTTTCTCCAGGACTTTGCTCACTATACACGTAAGTGACACCGGTCTATAGTTTAGTGCCTCTTTTCTGTCTCCTTTTTTAAAGATGGGGACTACGTTGGCCTTTTTCCATATCTCAGGTAGCTGCCCAGTTTCAAGGGATGTGTTGAATATTATGGTAAGTGGCACACTCAGTACCTCAGCTCCTTCCCGGAGAACCCACGGGGAGATATTGTCCGGACCCATCGCCTTTGAGGTATCAAGGTCACTGAGTAACTGCTTCACCTCCTCCTCAGTTGTGTGTATGCCCTCTAGCACTTGATACATCCCTTGTTGGTGACGCACCCCATCCTGTCTACCCAGCTGCCTTCCTTCCTCCACTGTGAATACTTCCTTAAACCTCAAGTTGAGCTCCTCACATACCTCTTGATCGTTACTTGTGAGTTCCCCATCTTTTCTCCTCAGCCTTATCACCTGGTCCTTGACTGTTGTCTTCCTTCTGATGTGACTGTAAATGAGTTTCGGGTCGGACTTAACTTTTGATGTTATGTCATTTTTGTACTGTTTCTGGGCCTCCTTCCGTACCTGTGCATACTCGTTTCTATCTCTTCTACTAATCTCTTTGTTTACTTGGGTTCTTTGCCTTCTGTACCTTTTCCATTCTCTGACACTCTGAGTCTTTGCCTCCCTGCACCTTTGGGTAAACCAGGGGCTCTTTCTGGCCTTCCCATTTAATCTTTTTCCTCTGGGTATAAACCGTTCCTCTGCCTCCTTGCACTTTGCCCCTACGTATTCCATCATTTCATTTATTGCCTGTCCTTCCATTTCCCTTTCCCACTGAACCTCCTGCAGGAAATTCCTCATGCCCATGTAGTTTCCTCTTTTAAAGTCTGGTTTGTCTCTTTCGGTACCGTTTTCCCTCTCCACCTGTAGCTCTACAATGTACTCAAAGCTCAGCACCATATGGTCGCTGGCTCCCAGGGGGCTCTCGTGTGTTATGTCTTCAATATCTGAGCTGTTCTGGGTGAATACAAGGTCCAGTCTTGCTGGTTCATCCTCTCCTCTCTCTCTGGTCGTGTCCCTGACATGTTGGTGCATCAGGTTTTCCAGTACCACGTCCATTATCTTGGCTCTCCAAGTTTCTGGACCCCCACGTGGTTCTTGGTTCTCCCAGTCGATCTCCCTTTAGTTGAAATCGCCCATGACCAGTAGCTTCGCTCTGCTCATGTGCGCTTTTCTTGCCACCTCCGCCAGAGTGTCCACCATCGCTCTGTTGTTCTCATCATATTCCTCACCTGGCCTCCTGCAGTTCTGTGGTGGGTTATACATCACTGCAATGACTATTTTGTGCTCCCCAGACTGGATGGTACCTACTATGAAGTCCCTTTCTCTACACACCTCCATTCCTTCCATTTCCTCGAATCTCCAACGGTTCCTTACCAGCAGTGCGACCCCTCCTCCCCCCCTGCTCCTTTTATCTTTCCTAAGGATCTGATATCCCTGTGGGAAGATTGCATCTGTTACTGTCTCACTGAGTTTAGTTTCTGTGACGGCTATGATGTCTGAGGACACCTCACCTATTCTTTCATTCCACTCTTCATATTTATTCATAATTCCATCCGCGTTTGTGTACCAAACCTTCAACCTTGTTTCCAATACTGTGCCCCTGGGGAGATCTTGGTGGGTTGGGGGGGTGTGGGCATGGTGCTCATAGGGGGTTGCAGCATGGGTGGGGGGATTGTATGTTTGGGGTATGGGTTGGTGGGGTGGAGTTTGTGGTGGGGGGGGGGTAGCTGTGAGGTGGGTTTTGGGTTGCTGGGGTGGGGACAGGGGGACTGATGAGTGTGTGTGGTGTTAAAGTGTATGGTTGCCGTGGGGTTGTTGTGATTTGAGGCCCGCTGTGGGTACTTCCAGTGTGTGTTTGACATGCTTGGGCTTGGTGTCCTCCGTATCTCGCTGTCTCCTCTCTCTCCTCTCTTCGCCTTCTTATCTTCTCCTTTAGGGCCTCCCTTTCTTCCTGTGTTCTGTCCCAATCTAGGTATACATTCCGGTACCCCTGATTCGTCCTCAGCCGTGCTTTCTCTTGCAGGATCGTGGTGCGGGCTGATTCTGCTTTGAAGATTACCTTGAGAGGTCGATTTCTTCCCCTTGTGTACCACCCGATTCTCCGAAAATTTGTCACTTGGGACGTGTCTCCCCCTATTGCTAGCATGATACTTTTGATCCTTTCTTTCTCCTCCTGTTTTCTTCTGCCGTGGGTGTCCCCTTCGACTTCCTTCAGGCCATAGATAAAGATCGACTTCTCCCTTTCCTCCTCCTAATGTGTCTCCCATTGCCTCATCAGAGATGCATTAGCCTCTCCTGGTGATGTCATGGTTGTAGCCCCCGAGTTCCTTTGTGTGTCCGGCCTGCTCATACGTCCCTGTCCGCTGCAGTGTGTTGTTGGGGTCTCCGCGTTTGGTGTGTCTGCTGCTTTGTCTACCCTCTCATGTGTTGTTACTGTGCTCTCATTCGTTGTTACTGTGGTGCTCTTCTTGTCCCTGTCTGCTTCTTCTATATCCCTCTCGTATGTTGTTAGTATCCTGCTCATCTTGCTTCGGGCCCCACGTGTGTCTGCCAGTGCCTGTGCATACAAGAGTTCTCCTTTTTTCTCCTCATTCCCTTTGGCTGTGTCTGGTGCACAAGCTCCAAGCGCCGTTTCTGGCCAGGTACTTTTGTCTCTATTCTGTGTCTGTCCCTGCAGCTTCACTTCTAAGATCAGGATCTTGTGTGTGTGTGTGTGTGTGTGTGTGTGTGTGTGTGTGTGTGTGTGTGTTGCCTAATAAGCCCAACTTGCTTAAAAGGTCGAACTGCCTTGAAAATTGGACTTTTCCACGATTTTTTTCAACCGATTGATAGTTACAATTTTCATTTGCAATGACGCAAAAAATATATTTTTTATCAAGCCTAACCTAGAAATCTCATCTAACCTAACCTAAACTAACCTAGAAACCTCATCTAACCTAACCTAGAAACCTCATCTAACCTAACCTAGAAACCTCATCTAACCTAACCTAGAAACCTCGTCTAACCTAACCTAGAAACCTCATCTAACCTAACCTAACCTAGAAACCTCATCTAACCTAACCTAGAAACCTCGTCTAACCTAACCTAGAAACCTCATCTAACCTAACCTAGAAACCTCATCTAACCTAACCTAGAAACCTCATCTAACCTAACCTAGAAATTTCATCTAACCTAACCTAAGCTAACCTAGAAACCTCATTCAAATTCAAATTCAAATTCAAAATCCTTTATTTCATGTAATACAAGGTGGGGGGTACTTATAGTTATACATTAAAGTTGATATTACAAGATGGCCAATAATATGCCTAGGTATGCCTAGGCTTTTCAGGCAGTCTTATGATAGGTCTTACTCAATAGCTATACAATGGATATACAGATTGTAAGGTTAGGTTTACAAAATTTAGGTACTTGAATTTAAACATTGAGAATTTAACAATTAGTATAAAAAGTTAGCAATTAGTTTAGATATTAATGATAAAGGTGATATATTGGCATAATATAGATTCTATATTGGAGTATCTTAGGCAAACTTATGACTAGCTTAAGTATTATGGAGCAATAGTTGTATTAGAATTTTGGTTGGAACTGTGCAAATTAAGGGGAATCACAGATATCAATAAGTGTATTTTGCTGTGGTTAGTAATGTGCAAATTAAGGAGAATCACAGATATCAATAAGTGTATTTTGCTGTGGATATGTGCAAGATAAATTAGTTTTCGTATGGTTAACTACCGGTTGGGTGCGTAAGTGAGATAAGATGTTTTTAACGGTGCTTTTGAAAATGGAGGTTGTGTCTGCAGTTCTAGAGTTTTCAGGCAGGGAGTTCCAGATTTTAGGCCCTTTTATGCGCATTGAATTTTTGTATAGATTTAGTCGGACACGGGGAATGTCAAAGAGATGTTTATGTCTGGTATTATGTCTATGGGTCCTGTCACAACTGTCAAGAAAGTGTTTTAGCTCAGGGTTAAAGTTGGAATTAATGGTTCTATAAATGTAGATAGCAGAGTAGTAAGTATGGATGTTCTGGACAGTGAGTAGGTTTAGGTCTTTGAAGAGTGGGGGGGTGTGCTGCCTAGCGTTGGATTGTGTGATAATTCTTACTGCGGCTTTTTGTTGGGTTATTATTGGCTTTAGGTGGGTAAATGCTGTTGATCCCCATGCACAAATGGCATATGTGAGGTAGGGATAGATGAGTGAGTAGTATAGTGTGAGTAGGGCTGATTGTGGTACATAATACCGTATCTTAGAGAGGATCCCCACAGTTTTGGACACTTTCTTTGTTATGTGTTGGATATGGGTGTTGAATTTCAGGCTGCTGTCAAGGTGAAGGCCCAGGAACTTGCCCTCGTTATGTCTAGCAATAGGTGTAGAGTTGATCTTAATGTTTAATTGTGGATCATCTGTTCTGTTGCCAAACATAATATAGAAGGTCTTATCAGTGTTGAGTGTAAGTTTATTGGCAGTCATCCATGTTGATATTTTTATTAATTCGTCGTTAACAATGGTATTAAGCGTGGCAAGGTTTGTGTGGGAGATGACATAAGTTGTATCGTCAGCAAAGAGTATTGGTTTCAAGTGTTGTGATACATTGGGAAGATCATTGATGTATAAGAGGAAGAGCAGGGGACCAAGGACACTTCCCTGCGGTACGCCGGTGTCTAATGGTAGTGTCGTGGAGGATGTGTCTTTAATAGTGACATACTAACCTAGAAACCTAACCTAGAAACCTCATCTAACCTAACCTAGAAACCTCATCTAACCTAACCTAGAAACATCGTCTAACCTAACCTAGAAACCTCATCTAACCTAATCTAGAAACCTCATCTAACCTAACCTAGAAACCTCATCTAACCTAACCTAGAAACTTCATCTAACCTAACCTAGAAACCTCATCTAACCTAACCTAGAAACCTCATCTAACCTAACCTAGAAACCTCATCTAACCTAACCTAGAAACCTCATCTAACCTAACCTAGAAACCTCATCTAACCTAACCTAGAAACCTCATCTAACCTAACCTAGAAACATCGTCTAACCTAACCTAGAAACCTCATCTAACCTAACCTAGAAACCTCATCTAACCTAACCTAGAAACTTCATCTAACCTAACCTGGAAACCTCATCTAACCTAACCTAGAAACCTCATCTAACCTAACCAAGAAACCTCATCTAACCTAACCTAGAAACCTCATCTAACCTAACCTAGAAACCTCGTCTAACCTAACCAAGAAACCTCATCTAACCTAACCTAGAAACCTAATATAACCTAATCTAAACTAACCTAGAAACTTCATCTAACCTAACCTAGAAACCTCATCTAACCTAACCTAGAAACCTCATCTAACCTAACCTAGAAACCTCATCTAACCTAACCTAGAAACCTCATCTAACCTAACCTAGAAACCTCATCTAACCTAACCTAGAAACTTCATCTAACCTAACCTGGAAACCTCATCTAACCTAACCTAGAAACCTCATCTAACCTAACCAAGAAACCTCATCTAACCTAACCTAGAAACCTCATCTAACCTAACCTAGAAACCTCGTCTAACCTAACCAAGAAACCTCATCTAACCTAACCTAGAAACCTAATCTAACCTAATCTAAACTAACCTAGAAACCTCATCTAACCTAACCTAAACTAATCTAATGTATTTTAGCTATATTCTACTTAATACATAATAGATCACTTTAACTTTAATATTTAAAATCAATGACGTATTTTTTTTTGTGGTCAGATTGATTTTCCCGGGTTTATTGCATACACAAATTTTCATTATTTATTGGAAAGAAAAGACCTTTGCATTTTAGGCCTATCTCGCCGGCTTGGCTTATTCTGCAAATATTCAGAGCCCAAAACAATTATGTTCATCACTTAAGTACGTTATTAACAAAGGTTTTAATACAATGAACTCATTCTGGAATACAGTAAACCATTCCTGTGTTCCAGTCTCGGTTCTTCAAGATTCACTAATCTACACTTTTATCTCTTTTCTGCAAACATAAGAAAGAAGGAACACTGCAGCATGCCTACTGACCCATGCGAGGCAGGTCCAATGACCACCTAGTCAGGTCACTTCCACTTAAGGAAGGAGCACTGCATAAGACTGTTTGTTACAATTAATAATAATAATAATAATATCTTTATTTACTACAAGTACATGTACAAGGTATACAGACCATAGCTGACATCAATGACATACTACTATATAGAAAGCCCCTTGTTATGCTGATCATTTCCCGCAAATTAGGTCAGTTTTGTCCCAGGATGCGACCCACACCAGTCCACTAACACTTCACAGTGACCCAGGTACCAATTTTACTAATGGGTGAACATAAACAACCGGTGTAAGGAAACACGTCCGATGTTTCTACCCTCGCCGGGAATCGAACCCGGAACCTCGCCGTGTGAAACGAGAGCTTTAGCCACCAGGCCACGGGGCTCCGTATTAACACGTATTCTTACATTTCACTTATCCAAACGAATTTTCTACTTCATATTTTATTCCGCAGGAATTAAATCCTTCTCCTTTACAAATATATATATTATGATTCTCAACATGACAAGGTTAGTCAAGTCTTATTGAGCAAGTCACGTTGGTAAAGTTTACACTCCACCCAGATACCCTGAGTAAACTCAGTTGCCAGACAGGAAACACGACCTTTATTGTCCAATCTCCTCAGAGGTTGTGGCAACACTCTCGGTACAGTCGTGGGGGCGTACTATTAATAATAATATATTTATTTACTACAAGTACATGTGCAAGGTATACAGACCATAGCTGACATCAATGACATACTACTATATAGAAAGCCGCTTGTTATGCTGAGTATTTCCCGCAAATTAGGTCAATTTTGTCCCAGGATGCGACCCACACCAGTCCACTAACACCCAGGTACCTATTTTAAACTGATGGGTGAACAGAGACAGGGACAGCAGGTGTCTTATGGAAACACGTCCCTAATGTTTACCAGCCGTACCGGAGGAGATTCGAACCCCCGACCTCAGTGTGTGAGCTAAATGCGCTAGCGATCGAGCTACGGGACACCTATTGGTACTGTGGTAGTGCTAGACGCTGGGTACAGTCGTGAGGGCGTACTATTGGTACTG
Organism: Cherax destructor; assembly: GCA_009830355.1. Lineage (NCBI taxonomy): Eukaryota > Metazoa > Arthropoda > Malacostraca > Decapoda > Parastacidae > Cherax > Cherax destructor. The sequence goes on from WNWK01021481.1 coordinate 26,940, forward strand.
TGGTAGTGCTAGACGCTGGGGGTACAGTCGTGGGGGCGTACTATTAATACTGTGGTAGTGCTAGACGCTGGGGGTACAGTCGTGGGGGCGTACTATTGGTACTGTGGTAGTGCTAGACGCTGGGGGTACAGTCGTGGGGGCGTACTATTGGTACTGTGGTAGAGCTAGACGCTGGGTACAGTCGTGGGGGCATACTATTGGTACTGTGGTAGTGCTAGACACTGGGTACAGTCGTGGGGGCGTACTATTGGTACTGTGGTAGTGCTAGACGCTGGGGTACAGTCGTGGGGGCGTACTATTGGTACTGTGGTAGTGCTAGACGCTGGGGGTACAGTCGTGGGGCGTACTATTGGTACTGTGGTAGAGCTAGTCGCTGGGTACAGTCGTGGGGCATACTATTGGTACTGTGGTAGTGCTAGACACTGGGTACAGTCGTGGGGGCGTACTATTGGTACTGTGGTAGTGCTAGACGCTGGGGTACAGTCGTGGGGCGTACTATTGGTACTGTGGTAGAGCTAGTCGCTGGGTACAGTCGTGGGGGCATACTATTGGTACTGTGGTAGTGCTAGACGCTGGGTATAGTCGTGGGGGCATACTATTGGTACTGTGGTAGTGCTAGACGCTGGGTACAGTCGTGGGGGCGTACTATTGGTACTGTGGTAGTGCTAGACGCTGGGTACAGTGGTGGGGGCGTACTATTGGTACTGTGGTAGAGCTAGTCGCTGGGTACAGTCGTGGGGGCGTACTATTGGTACTGTGGTAGTGCTAGACGCTGGGTACAGTCGTGGGGGCGTACTATTGGTACTGTGGTAGTGCTAGATGCTGGGTACAGGACGGGGTTACACTGTACAGTGGAGTAGGTACACTATATGTAAGTCTGGGAGCAAATTCGGGTTAGGTCTGAAGGCATACTCCGGGTAAGTTGGGATCACAGTCTGGGTACTGTGCTAAAGTACACTTTGGGAACAGTCGTGAGGCACAATTTGATATGCCTTTAGGTACATTGGTGGGGGTACATTCTGTGAATAGTCATAGAGATACACTCTAGGTAAACATGTGGAGTACACTGGGTAAACTCTTGGGAATAAACGTTGGGTAAACTCGTGGGAGTACACGCTAGGTACACTCATGGGGGTACACGCTAGGTAAACTCGTGGGGGTACACTCTGGGCTAGTCGAGGGTACATTCTGGGTACAGTGGCTAGAGTACGCTTTGAATGTAATCGTGGCAGTACACTGTATGCAGTCAAGAGGGTATACTCTGGGTAGAGTTGTGGAGGTAAACTCTGGGCAGAGTGCTGAGGTACGGTCATGGGGGAACACCCTGGAGAGAGTACAGTGGTGGGGAACACCCTGGAGAGAGTACAGTGGTGGGGAACACCCCGGGTATAGTTGTGTTGAGTGCACTCTGGGTACAGTCAAGATAAACTCTGGGTACAGTTGTGGGTGTGTACTCTGGGTTAAATTTTGTGGGTCCAATCTGGGTACAGTTGTGAGTACTGACTCAGAGGAAGACCTTTACTATCTTGGGGTAATATAACTGTGGATATAAGTTATAAAAAATAAATCAGAATACCTTATCTGGAACAATTCACAGTTATCCCACAATACAGAGGAAAACCTTAGACAACCTTGTAATCACCAGCACAGTTATCAGGCCCCGAGTAATGAGTGGAAGATAACTGATATGTGGTAGGCGATTATGATTGCATATGACTGTGACAGGTAATTATGATGTATGGTAATTGATTTCAACATATAGTATGTATTTATGATATACGATACGTCATTATATCATGTGATTATATTACGATATATACTAACATTATGATGATATTAACACAGTTACGGTATTTTCTTTGAAGACGTTACGTACACTAGAGACTATTAATTTAACATAGACAGGTCAGGTTATATAGTAGCTAAGGATGTTTAATTCATGTTAAGCGTTAAACCCGTTTGGGTCATCAGCGTAAGGCGTGGTGGAGGTTTAATTCTCTGTCTGCTAAGCGCCAGATAGATGCGCTTCCTATTTGTACTAGCCTATGTAGCTGAGGTCATTGAGATGCTGAGAAAGTTCAATATGGTCTGTGAGGAGAGAGGGTGAGGTCACTTGCGAGAGAGGGTGAGGTCACTTGCGAGAGAGAGAGAGGTCTCAGGTTGTGGCTGTGTCGGTTGTAGACAGAATCAACTTTGCTAAAGCCTAGGAGACAGTGAAAGACCCCGAGTGATGCCAAGTGTTGTTGGAAGTACTGATTAAGTCCGATTCAGAAGACAAGTCTGCTTCTGTATATTGATCTGTTTTCTTCATTACTAAACATGTTTTAGAGATGTTCTTCACGTGGTTACATGTCAGGTGTCGCGACATACTGTGTTACTAAGTTTCTTCCTCTGGTAAGACATTGAAATTTCCTCACGTAAGATTTATCACCACCTCCACAAGGTATGATAGGCAGCTGGTTCCTGCGGTGGTGCTTGTTAGGCAGGGCAATGACCACTACTTTTAAATAGCGGTGCTACCTCTACTGCTACTATAGTAGTTCTACTTCAGCTACTCTGTGGCATGATGTCAGTACTACTATTATCGCTATTTGCTGCTCTTCATGACCAGTGGAATAATATAAAATATCTGAGTCTTATATCCTCAATTTTAATATAGTTATATGTCCATTGTACATCCTTTAATAGTGATTAATAATATCAAACATGAATTTCCAGTAAATGAAATAACTAAGCATACTGAAATTATACAAAAAAATGTCAGTAATAAGTGATAATGTAAGGCACAAAAAAACTACAATGAAATATGTTGAATTTCATTATAATGATGTCGTCTCTCCATCTAAAGTGATTAAAAAATCCTTGTCCGTCTTGAAGAAGAAGAGTTTCTCGAAATATTTATCAAAGAGCTTCGTTAAGAGCGTAAGATGTCTTTCCCAACAAGAAATCACTTGCAACACTGGATGTCAATGGAGTGTTTGAGGACATGAGTGAATTTTTTGACTTTTAACCCCGGAAAAATGCATTCCTCATGTCACGAGGGTACCAACTGCAGAAAAATATCCAGTTGGAAAAATATCCAGTGGGAAAAATATCCAATTCCTTCAATTCTTTTCTTCCGACAAGACAGTCTAAAAAAAAAATCCTCACCACCAGCACCTGAGAGCTACTACGGTCATGAGAACTGGTCTCAAGGTGAAGCAAACGGTCAGGAGAACTGGTCTCAAGGTGAAGCAAACGGTCAGGAGAACTGGTCTCAAGGTGAAGCAAACCACTCAAACGAACAAAAGGCACAATACCGTGACTGGAACAATATACAAATACCAAACACATAGGAGAAACAAACTGATGACGGTGTTCCCTTCCGACTTGAACCATTAATTAGTCACGACTTAAACTTAAGTATTTTATCTTTTATTATAATTTGACTTCGTTATCAAGCCAGCATAACTTTGGAAGTGTTTCGTAACTCAGACAAATAAAGCTTTGGCGAGAGGCAGGAAGATTTCCAGAGGATCTGTCGCAGTATCCTTAAATTTTTCAAACAAACTGTAAGGCATTCTGCTTTGTATCAAGTATCTGAGCTATTGACTTCAGACAAACAGTAGCCTAGCCAACTCCTTAACCAAAACTAGAATTACACTTGAAAACAAAACCTCCATTACCATCAGGGACAGTCAAATCAAGTGAAAAAAACAAACAGAAAATACCTTCGCATGGATCTACATTATTCTCTACATAGGATGTGATGAATATTACGTGAGGGAAACTTACAGGGACTTAAATACTAGAATACTGTCGTCAGAGGGACGACAGTAACAATGAGAGCAAAGTATTCGTAGGCCGTAACACTTGTAACCACCTGATAAACTTCACTGAAGCAAGAATAGTTATCAAAGAAGCAGACTGACGTAGAGAGTATGTCTGGAATTGCCTTTAATCACTACTACCACCAACACCATTTCACAAAATTCGGGATTCTTCACCATCTCCGAGTGTTTAGAAAAGCTAATTCTACCTGAAACCAACATAGCCATCACCCGAGACTTCGCCTGGATGTGACAGCCCTGCCACACTGCAGCCAGTGTAGCGAGGCGGACTTCTCAGATCTCACTTCAGCTGCTACATCACCTCTCTTTTCATTTCTCTATGTATAAATCAATAAATTCCCTGGCGAACGACACGTAAACAAATAAAATACCATAGCGAGTTTTTCATCATGTGATTATATGTGATAAGTTAAGATATGTGGTATGTGATTATGACATGTGGTATATGATTATACGTGGTATGTTCTAACGTTATGTGGAATATGATTATGACATGTGGTATTTCATTATGACATGAATAATGTTGATGTACAATGCAGACCTCAGACTAATATTAAGAAAATGGACAAATGTATCTATAAATAATTAACATAAGAACCTAAGAAAGGAACACTGCGGCAGGCCTACTGGCCCATGCGAGGCAGGTCCAAGTCTCCTACCGGCTTAAGCCAATAACCCAACCTAGTCGGTCAGGTCACATTCACTTAAGGAAGGAACACGGCATCTGACCTAGTAGCACAAGCTAGTCAGGACCAATTCACACACACCCACACCCACTCATATATTTATTTAACCTATTTTTAAAACTACACAACGTTTTAGCTTCTATGACGGTACTTGGGAGTTTGTTCCACTCATCCACAACTCTATTACCAAACCAGTGCTTTCCTATATCCTTCCTGAATCTGAATTTTGCCAACTTAATACCAATGCTGCGAGTCCTGTCTTGGCTAGATATTTTTAGCACTATTTACATCCCCTTTATTTATTCCTGTTTTTCATTTATACACCTCAATCATATCTCCCCTAATTCTAAGCCTTTCTAGAGAGTGCAGATTCAGAACCCTCAGTCTATCCTCATAGGGAAGATTTCTGATACATGGGATCAACTCTGTCATCCTCCTTTGTACGTTTTCCAGAGCATTTATATTCATTCTGTAATACGGTGACCAGAACTGTGCAGCATAATCTAAACAAGGCCTAACCAAAGATATATAGAGTTGAAGAACAACCTGAGGACTTCTATTATTTATACTTCTTGATATGAAGCCAAGGATTCTGTTTGCTTTATTGCAAACACTTATGCACTGCTGTCTTGGTTTTAGATTACTGCTAACCAGAACTCTCAAATCCTTTTCGCAATCAGTAATATTAAAATCTACATTATTTAGTTTATATGTGGCATGGTTATTTTCCTGTCCAATGTTTAGAACTTTGCATTTGTCTATATTAAACCGCATCTGCCACTTCTCCGACCACTACATCAGTCTATTCAAATCCTGGAGTGCTCTAATGTCCTCGTCAAAATTAATTGGACGGCCTATTTTGGTGTCGTTTATGTAAATTGTGAACAACAGGGGGCCCAACACTGACCCCTGTGGAACACCTCTTGTGACGTGCCCCCATTCTGATTTCTCCCCATTTATGCAAACTCTCTGCTGCCTATCTGTCAACCACACCTCTATCCAGGAAAAAAATTCTCTGATGTGGGACCAAAAGCCTTACTGAAATCCATATACACATGATTTACCTCCTCAGATACCTTAGTGAAAAAAAAAAAATACATTCGTAAGGCAGGAACGCCCCCACACAACCCACACATATAAAAAGAGAGGAGCTTACGACGACGTTTCGGTCCGACTTGGACCATTTACAAAGTCATTTACAAAGTGTGACTTTGTAAATGGTCCAAGTCGGACCGAAACGTTGTCGTAAGCTCCTCTCTTTTTATATGTGCGGGTTGTGTGTGTATTGTTCCAGTCACGGTATTGTGCCTTTTTTGTTATTCAGGAACGCCCTTTTGTAAAACCGTGCTGAGATTCTTTGATCAATTTATGCTTTTGAAGATGGCTACGAATTGCCTCGGCAAGTATTTGTTCCATAAATTTTCCCACTATGGAGGTTAGGCTTATTGGTCTATAAAATATTTTTTGTCTTTTTCTTTATCTACTCTTTATCGAATATTTCTCTTTCTGTCTCTTTCTCTCTCATTGTAAACTTGCAAGACTGGGAAAGTTACCTTCTTAACACAGAGTGAGCTGGTCTTCTATTTTGGCAGGATCAGTGATGCACTACGGACCATATGCCTTCGCCAAGGACCGTGCCCGGCCCACCATCATACCCAAGAAGACTGGAGCTGAGATTGGTCAGCGCCGGGGCTTCTCTAAGGTGAAGGAGGGTGTTAAGCCCATCTTTTCCTCAACAATATTATGCCCAGACTTACTTTCCAAAACATATAAGAATACACTTGTCACGCTTTACTGTCCAATACCACTCGTTCGTATTTATCTCAGAACTGCACCCACCTGTCCCTCCGAACCAGCCATAGCCACATTATCCTCCATCAGACATCTTCCATATGTCAATATTTGGCTTTACCACTAACTAATTGTCAGAGCTACCCTCTGTCCCAACAAACTCTCCCATCACCATCCATGTTGTGTTCACACTAGACCCAACAAACTCTCCCATCACCGTCCATGTTGTGTTCACACTAAACCCAACAAACTCTCCCATCACCGTCCATGTTGTGTTCACACTAGACCCAACAAACTCTCCCACCATCGTCCATGTTGTGTTCACACTAGACCCAACAAACTCTCCACACCGTCCATGTTGTGTTCACAAGACCCAACAAACTCTCCCATCACCGTCCATGTTGTGTTCACACAAGACCCAACAAACTCTCCATCACCGTCCATGTTGTGTTCACACAAGACCCAACAAACTCTCCCACCACCGTCCATGTTGTGTTCACACAAGACCCAACAAACTCTCCCATCACTGTCCATGTTGTGTTCACACAAGACCCAACAAACTCTTCCATCACCGTCCATGTTGTGTTCACACAAGACCCAACAAACTCTCCCATCACCGTCCATGTTGTGTTCACACAAGACCCAACAAACTCTCCCATCACGTCCATGTTGTGTTCACACAAGACCCAACAAACTCTCCACCACGTCCATGTTGTGTTCACACAAGACCCAACAAACTCTCCATCACCGTCCATGTTGTGTTCACACAGACCCAACAAACTCTC
>WNWK01021482.1:0-34030 GCA_009830355.1 Cherax destructor
GCTAGAAACATAGTCCAGACACAAGAGAAGAACCCCTCTACCTAGACCACCATGGAGAAGCCTTTGAGTTTTACTGCATTTTCACTCGTAGAATTGTGATTTCTCTAAGTTACCATATGTAACTTCCTAATCTCTGTATTATTAGTTATTGTATTTGACATTGTAATCTTCGTATCATCTGTGTAAATATGTGTTATAACGTAACATTTATATGTCTGATATTATGTATAAAAGCGTTATCTATGTATCTATCATATTACTATATATAAAAGCGTGATATTTACTTTTCAAATTTTACTATGTATAATATTGTGATCTTTGCATCTCTGATGTTATGTATAAAAGTAACATTTATATCTCTGGTATTATTGCTCATAACAGTGATCTTTGTATCTCTGGTATTATTGCTCGTAACACAGTGATCTGTGTATCTCTGGTATTATTGCTCATAACAGTGATCTTTGTACCTCTGGTATTATTGCTCATAACAGTGATCTTTGTATCTCTGGCATTGTTGCTCATAACACAGTGATCTTTGTATCTCTGGTATTATTGCTCATAACAGTGATCTTCGTATCTTTGGTATTATTGCTCATAACAGTGATCTTTGTATCTCTGGTATTATTGCTCATAACAGTGATCTTTGTATCTCTAGTATTATTGTTCATAACAGTGATCTTTGTATCTCTGGTATTATTGCTCATAACACAGAGATTTTTGTATGTCTGGTATTATTGCTTATAACAGTGATCTACGTATCTCTGGTATTATTGCTCATAACAGTGATCTACGTATCTCTGGTATTATTGCTCATAACAGTGATCTTTGTATCTTTGGTATTATTGCTTATAACAGTGATCTTCGTATCTCTGGTATTATTGCTCATAACAGTGATCTACGTATCTCTGGTATTATTGCTCATAACAGTGATCTTTGTATCTTTGGTATTATTGCTCATAACAGTTATCTTTGTATCTCTGGTATTATTGCTCATAACAGTGATCTTTGTATCTCTGGTATTATTGCTCATAACAGTGATCTTTGTATCTCTGGTATTATTGCTCATAACAGTGATCTTTGTATCTCTGGTATTATTGTTCATAACAGTGATCTTTGTATGTCTGATAGCACTAGCAAAGATTTCTGATAGTCTAGACAAATGCTTTCTCTCCGTCCGTCCATTTATATATACAACAATTTCTCCTATAATAGCTTTACACAATATCAATACAGGATTTTGTATACAAAAATTCAAATTGTTTACCAGTTATTATGTTGAATCAACTTTTCTTCAGCGACTTTTTCCACTTATCAGTGAAGACAACCTTAGTCTAAACGATCTACCGTGACAAACTTTTTTTTAAATCTTTGGGACACTGTGTACCATCTATATTTGCCCACATGTGTACCCTTCTGTAATGTGTATCTCCTTCAGTTGACAAGGGTAAGCCTCGTCTCTCACAGTATTCTCACCTCCACCTTCTTACATCAATCCCTTCCAAGGATCTTGTGTCCAGGAAGTCACTCGTCTGTCTACTGGATGTCTTACCTTCCCGACTTTCCGGAGGTGACAGGCGACTATCCTGATGAAGGAATTACACGAGAAGACACACAAATCTGCGTCCTGTAATTACACCTACCAAGACGCCCATGAACGTACACTTATGTACGATCAATGCCATGGCATGCCAGTGGCTCTCCTTGCATTACAGTTTTATAATTGTTTTATAATTGTAACTAAAAATAACATTGTACACTTGTAACATGCATTGAAATAAAAATTATTATTATTATAAGTATCTATATTAATATATTTTTTTTGTCAATTATGTAGTAGAATAAGTTTATGTGTGAACGTTAAATAGTGTGTAAATGACTTTACAATTCTTAATCTAATTGTCAACCTTCATGAAAAATGTATTAAGTATTATTATTTATTTTGAGAGTCGTGTTTTGTGATTGCAAAACAAACATAGGTCCATAAATGTACACACACACACATACATACACAAACGCACACGCTCACACACAAACACACACACAAACACATACACACACACACAGGAGGGCCAGGAGCTATGACTCGACCCCTGCAACCCACAACTAGGTGAGTACACACACACACACACACACAAACACACACACCTGCAATCACAACTAGGTGAGTACAACTAGGTGAGTACAACTAGGTGAGTACACACACACATACACTATAAACAAAATCTTTCGCGAATAAAAACAATAGTTATCTACGCGGAAGACTCGATCAACTGGCAAAAAGAATTTTGTATGTGGCTGCTACAACCTGGCCAGTGCGACTGTTGTTGATGTCTCCCATACTCTGTTGTTGATGTCTCCCATACTCTGTTGTTGATGTCTCCCATTCTCTGTTGTTGATGTCTCCCATACTCTGTTGTTGATGTCTCCCATACTCTGTTGTTGATGTCTCCCATACTCTGTTGTTGATGTCTCCCATACTCTGTTGTTGATGTCTCCCATACTCTGTTGTTGATGTCTCCAATTCTCTGTTGTTGATGTCTCCCATACTCTGTTGTTGATGTCTCCCATACTCTGTAGTTGATGTCTCCCATACTCTGTTGTTGATGTCTCCCATACTCTGTTGTTGATGTCTCCCATTCTCTGTTGTTGATGTCTCCCATACTCTGTTGTTGATGTCTCCCATACTCTGTTGTTGATGTCTCCCATACTCTGTTGTTGATGTCTCCCATACTCTGTTGTTGATGTCTCCCATACTCTGTTGTTGATGTCTCCTATACTCTGTTGTTGATGTCTCCCATACTCTGTTGTTGATGTCTCCCATACTCTGTTGTTGATGTCTCCCATACTCTGTTGTTGATGTCTAATATACTCTGTTGTTGATGTCTCCCATACTCTGTTGTTGATGTCTCCCATACTCTGTTGTTGATGTCTCCCATACTCTGTTGTTGATGTCTCCCATACTCTGTTGTTGATGTCTCCCATACTCTGTTGTTGACGTCTCCCATGCTCTGTTGTTGATGTCTCATATACTCTGTTGTTGATGTATCCCATACTCTGTGGTTGATGTCTCCCATACTCTGTGGTTGATGTCTCCCATACTCTGTTGTTGACGTCTCCCATGCTCTGTTGTTGATGTCTCATATACTCTGTTGTTGATGTATCCCATACTCTGTGGTTGATGTCTCCCATACTCTGTGGTTGATGTCTCCCATACTCTGTTGTTGATGTCTCCCATACTCTGTTGTTGATGTATCCCATACTCTGTTGTTGATGTCTCCCATACTCTGTTGTTGATGTCTCCCATACTCTGTTGTTGATGTCTCCCATACTCTGTTGTTGATGTCTCCCATACTCAGTTGTTGATGTCTCCCATACTCTATTGTTGATGTCTCCCATACTCTGTGGTTGATGTCTCCCATTCTCTGTGGTTGATGTCTCCCATACTCTGTGGTTGATGTCTCCCATACTCTGTTGTTGATGTCTCCCATACTCTGTTGTTGATGTCTCCCATACTCTGTTGTTGATGTCTCCCATACTCTGTGGTTGATGTCTCCCATACTCTGTTGTTGATGTCTCCCATACTCTGTTGTTGATGTCTCCCATACTCTGTGGTTGATGTCTCCCATACTCTGTTGTTGATGTCTCCCATACTCTGTTGTTGATGTCTCCCATACTCTGTGGTTGATGTCTCCCATACTCTGTGGTTGATGTCTCCCATACTCTGTTGTTGATGTCTCCCATACTCTGTCGTTGATGTCTCCCATACTCTGTTGTTGATGTCTCCCATACTCTGTTGTTGATGTCTCCCATACTCTGTTGTTGATGTCTCCCATACTCTGTGGTTGATGTCTCCTATACTCTGTTGTGATAAACTGTGATGTGGGGATATTATCATTTATCGCAATACGAGTTAGGACACAATATATGAAGCAATGGGTGTGGAAGTGCTCTATGAGAGTACATGATGGGCGTGGGAGTGTTCTGAGAGAGTACAAGATGGGTGTGGGAGTGCTCTGGGAGAGTACAGGATGTGTGTGGGAATGCTGTGGGAGAGTACAGGATGTGTGTGCGAGTGTTCTGGGAGAGTAAAGGATGGGTGTGGAAATGCTCTGGGAGAGTACAGGATGGGTGTGGGAGTCCTCTGGGAGAGTACAGGATGTGTGTGTGAGTGTTCTGGGAGAGTACAGGATGGGTGTGGGAGTCCTCTGGGAGAGTAAAGGATGGGTGTGGAAATGCTCTGGGAGAGTACAGGATGGGTGTAGGAGTGATCTGGGAGAGTACAGGATGGGTGTGGGAATGCTCTGGGAGAGTACAGGATGGGTGTGGGAGTCCTCTGGGAGAGTACAGGATGGGTGTGCGAGTGTTACGGGAGAGTACAGGATGGGTGTTGGAGTGCTCTGGGAGAGTACAGGATGGGTGTGCGAGTGCCATCTGAGAGTACAAAATGGTTGTGGTAGTGCTGTGGAGAGTACAAAAAGGGTTTGGGAGTGCTCTAGGAGGGTACACATTGCGTATGGGAGTACTCTGAGAGTAGGAGTGGGAGTGCTCTGGGAGAGTTCCACATGAGTGTTAAAATGCTGTGCGAGAGCACAGGATGGATGTTGAAGTATTCTGGGAGGGTACAGGATGGGTGTTGGAGTGCTCTGTTAGATTACAGGATAGGTGTTGGAGTGTTCTGGTAGAGTACAAAATGGTGTTGAGTGCTCTGCGAGAGTACAGGATGGGTGTTCGAGTGCTCTGGGAGAGTACAGAATTGGTGTCGTAGTTCTCTGGGAGAGTACAGGATGGGCGTGTGAGTGCTCTGGGAGAATACAGGATGGGTGTGGGAGTGCTCTGGGAGAGTACAGGATGGGTTTGAGAGTGTTCTGGGAGAGTACAGGATGGGTGTTTGAGTGCTCTGGGAGAGTAAAAATGGGTGTTGGAGTGCTCTGGGAGACTACACAATGGGTGTTTGAGTATTCTTGGAGAATACAGGATGGGTGTTGGAATGCTCTGGGAGAATACAGGAGGGGTGTTTGAGTATTCTTGGAGAATACAGGATGGGATTTGGAGTGTTGTGGGAGAGTACAGAATGAGTGTTGGAGAATTCTGGGAGAGTACAGAAAGGGTGTTGGGGTAATCTGGGAGAGTACAAGATGGGTATGGGAGTGTTTTTCCGGAGTACAGGATAGGTGTTGGAGTGTTCTGGAAGAGTACAGAATGGGTGTTGAAGTATTTTGGGAATGTACAGGATGGGTATGGGAGTGCTCTGGGAGAGTAGAAAATGGCTGTTGTAGTGTTCTGGGATAGGATGTGGGAGTTCTCTGGGAGAGTACAGAATGGGTGTTGGAATATTCTGGGAGAGTACAGAATGGGTGTTGGAATATTCTGGGAGAGTACAGGATGTGAGTCGGGGTGCTTTTGGGAGATTTCAGGATGGGTTTGGAAGTGGGAGTGCTCTGTGAGATCACAGGATGGGAGTGGGAGTGCTCTGGGAGAGTACAGAATGGGTGTTGGAGTATTCTGGGAGAGTACAGGATGGGTGTTGGAGTGCTCTGGGAGAGAACAGATTGGGTGTGGGAGTGTTCTGGGAGAGTACAGGATGGGAGTGAGAGTGCTCTAGAAAAGTACAAATTGGGTGTGGGAGTTCTCTGGGAGAATATAAGATGGGTGTGGAAGTGCTTTGGGAAAGAACATTATTGGTGTTGGAGTGCTGTGGTAGAGTACAGGATGAGAGTGGGAGTGCTCTAGGAAAGTATAGATTTGGTGGGAGTTCTCTGGAGAGTATAAGATGGTGTGGGAGTGCTCTGGGTGAGTTCCAGGATGGGTGTCGGAGAGCTCTGGGAGAGTTCAGGATGGGTGTGGGAGTGCTCTGGGAATCAAGATGGGTATGGAGTGTTTTCCGGAGTACAGGATAGATGTTGGAGTGTTCTGGAAGAGTACAGAATGGGTGTTGAAGTATTTTGGGAAAGTACAGGATGGGTATGGGAGTGCTCTGGGAAGTAGAAAATGGCTGTTGTAGTGTTCTGGGATAGGATGTGGGAGTTCTCTGGGAGAGTACAGAATGGGTGTTGGAATATTCTGGAAGTACAGAATGGGTGTTGGAATATTCTGGGAGAGTACAGGATGTGAGTCGGGGTGCTTTTGGGAGATTTCAGGATGGGTTTGGAAGTGGGAGTGCTCTGTGAGATCACAGGATGGGAGTGGGAGTGCTCTGGGAGAGTACAGAATGGGTGTTGGAGTATTCTGGGAGAGTACAGGATGGGTGTTGGAGTGCTCTGGGAGAGAACAGATTGGGTGTGGGAGTGTTCTGGGAGAGTACAGGATGGGAGTGAGAGTGCTCTAGAAGAGTACAAATTGGGTGTGGGAGTTCTCTGGGAGAATATAAGATGGGTGTGGAAGTGCTTTGGGAAAGAACATTATTGGTGTTGGAGTGCTGTGGTAGAGTACAGGATGAGAGTGGGAGTGCTCTAGGAAAGTATAGATTTGGTGGGGGAGTTCTCTGGGAGAGTATAAGATGGGTGTGGGAGTGCTCTGGGTGAGTTCAGGATGGGTGTCGGAGAGCTCTGGGAGAGTTCAGGATGGGTGTGGGAGTGCTCTGGAGAGTATAGATGGTGTAGGAGTGCTCTGTGAGAGTACAAGATTGGTGTGGGAGTGCACTGGGAGAGGTCAGTATGGTTTTAGAATGCCCTGGGACAGTACAGAATGGGTGTTGAGTGCTATGGGAGAGTACACAACGGATGTGGGAGTTCTTTGGGAGATCACAGGATGGTGTGGGAGTGATCTTTAGAGTACAAAAGGGTGTGAGAGCAACTGTGAGAGTACAAGATGGGTGTTGAAGTATTCTGGGAGAGTACAGGATGGGTATGGGAGTTCTCTGAGAGAGTACGAAATGGTTGTTTTAGTGTTTTGGGAGAGTACAGGATGTGTTGGGAGTGCTCTGGAGAGTACATATTTTGTGTGTGAGTGCTCTGGGAGAGTACAGGATGGGAGTGGGAGTGCTCTAGGAAGTACAGATTGGGTGTGGGAGTTCTCTGGGAGAGTTCAGGATGTGTGTCGGTGTGCTCTGGGAGAGTTCAGGATGGGTGTGGGAGACCTCTGGGAGTACAGGAGTGGTGTCTGAGTGCTCTGGGAAAGTATAAAGGTGTGGAGTGCTCTGGGAGAGTATAAGATGGGTGTGGGAGTGCTCTGGGAGAGTACAAGATTGGTGTGGGAGTGCACTGGGAGAGGTCAGTATGGTTGTTAGAATGCTCTGAGAGAGTACAGAATTAGTGTTGGAATGCTTTGGGAGAGCACAGAATGGGTGTGGGAGTGCTGTGGGAGAGTTCAGGATGGGTGTCAGAGTGCTCTGGGATAGTTCAGGATGGGTGTGAAAGTGCTCTGTGGGAGAACAGGATGGGTATGGGAGTGCTCTGGGAGAGTTCAGGATGGGTGTTAGAATACTCTTGGAGAGTACAGGATGTGTGTTCGAGTGCTCTGGGAGAGTACTGAATAGGTGTCGTAGTTCTCTGGGAGAGTACAGGATGGGTGTGGGAGTGCTCTGGGAGATTACAGGATGGGTGTGGGAGTGCTCTGAAAGTGATCAGGATGGTTGTTAGAATGCTCTGGGAGTGTACAGAATTGGTTTTGGAGTGCTCTGGGAGAGCACAGAATGGGTGTGGGAATGCTGTGGAGAGTTCAGGATGGGTGAGGAGTGCTCTGGGAGAGTACAGAATGGGTGTCCAGTGCTCTGGGAGAGTATAAGATGGTGTGGGAGTACTCTGGGGAATACAAGGTGGTGTGGGAAGTGCACTGGAAGAAATCAGTATGGTTGTTAGAGTGCTCTGGTAGAGTACTGAATGATTGTGGGAGTGCTTTTGGGAGAGCACAGGACGGTGTGGGAGTGCTGTGGGAGAGTACAAGAAGGGTGTGAGAGTGTTCTGTGGGAGTACTGGATAGGTATGGGAGTGCTCTGGGAGAGTACAGAATAGGTGTCTTAGTTCTCTGGGAGAGTACAGGATGGGTGTGCGAGTGCTCTGGGGAGATTACTGGAAGGGTGATAAAGTGCTCTGTGAAGTACAGAATGTTGTGGAGTGTTCTGGGAGAGAAGAGAAAGATGTGAAAATGCTTTGGAGAGCACAGGATGGGTGTAGCAGTGCTCTGGGAAGTACAGGATGGGTGTGGAAGTACTCTGAGGAGAAAACATTATGGGTGTTGGAGTGCTGTGGGAAGTACAGGATGGGTGTTAGAGTGCTCTGGAGAGTACAGGATGGTATTTGGTATCCTGTGAGAGTACAGGATAGGTGTTGGAGTGTTCTGCTAAAGTACAGGATGGGTGTTGGAGTGTTCTTGGAGAGTATAGAATGGTGCTGGCGTATTCTCGAAGTACAGGATTGGTATGGGGAGTGCTTTGAGAGAGTTCAAAATGGTTGTTTTAGTGTTTAGGAAGCTCAGGATGTGTGTGGGTACTCTCTGAGAGTACAAAATAGGTGTGCTAGTGCCCTGGGAAAGTAAAAAATGGTGTAATAGTGTCTGGAAGAGTACAGATTGGAGTGTGGGAGTATTGTGGGAGAGTACAGGATGGTAGTGGGAGTACTCTATAAGAGTAAAGGTGGATGTGGGAGTGCTCAGGAGAGTTCAGGATGGGTGTCGGAGTGCTCTGGGAGAGTTCAGGATGGGTTTGGGAGTCAGGGGAGAGTACAGGATGTGTGTCGAGTGCTCTGGGAGAGTGCATACAAGTGTGTGAGTGCTTTGGAGAGCACAGGATGGGTGTGGGACTGCTCTGGGGAGAGTACAGGATGGTTGTTAGAATGCTCTGAGGAGTGTACAGGATGGGTGTCAGAAGTGCTCTGGGTGAGTACAGGATGTGAGTAGAGTGCTCTGGGAGAGTGCAGAATAAGTGTGTGAGTGATCTAGGAGGTGAGGATTGGTGTTGGGTATTCTGGAGATTACAGGATGGTGTCCGGAGTGCTCTGGGAGAGTACAGGATTGTAGTGGGAGTGCTCTGGAGAGTGCAGAATAAGTGTGTGAAGTGCTTTGAGAGCACAGGATGGGTATGGGGAAGTGCTCTTGGAGAGTACAGGATGGGTGTGGGAGTGCTCTGGGATAGTACAGGATGTGTGTGGAGTGATCTGGAGGGTGAGGATTGGTGTTGGAGTATTCTGGGGAGATTGCAGGATGGGTGTTGAGTGCTCAGGAAGTACATGATGAGTGTTGCAGTGTTCTGTGAGTACAGAATAGGTTTGGAAGTTGTTATGGAGAGTACAGAATGGGTGTTGGAGTGCTTTGGGAGAGTACAGAGATGGGTGTGGGAGTGCTCTGGGAGATCAGGATGGGTGTTTGAGTTCTATGGGAAGTACAAGATGGGTGTGGAGTGTTCTAGGAGTACAGGATGGGTGTTGGAGTATTCTGGGAGAGAACATGATGGGTGTTGAAGTGCTCTGGGAGTTCAAAATTGGTGTGGGAGAGTACAGGATGGGTATAGGAGTGTTCTGCGATAATAATACAGGATGAAGGTGGGAGTGCTCTGGAGAGTACAGGATGGGTGTGGAAGTGCTCTGATAGAATACATGATAAGTTGGGAGTGCCCTGGGAGAGTACAGAATGGGTGCGGGAAAGTAATCTGTGAGAGTTCAGAATGGCAGTTGGAGTGTTCAGGAGAGTACAGGATGGTGTTGCAGTGCTCTTTGAGTACAGAATGGGTTTGGGAGTGCTCTGGGAAGTACAGAATGGGTGTTGAGTGCTCGGGAGAGTATAGAATGGTGTGGGAGTGCTCTGGAGAGTACATGATGGGTGTGGAAGTGCTCTCTACAGGATGGGTGTTGGAGTTCTGTGATAGAGAACAGGATTGGTGTGATAGTGTTGTATGAGAGACAGGATGGGTGCCTGAGTGCTGTGGGAGAGTACATGATGGGAGTGATAGTGCTAAGGGAGAGTTGTGTTATTAAGCGGATCACAAAATGTGGAACTGATTTAGTTTTCTCACCTGAGGTGTCCTTGTATGTGTCTGTACTGGTCACTAGTACCATTCACCTTAGTGCCAGCAGGGACGGAAGCACTGGTCATTAGTACCGTCAACGTTAGTGCCAAGAGAGCTAGAAGACCGGCCTCTAGTACAGTCCATTGCATTACCAACACTACCATTGATTTATGTAGTCCAACTCCTTCTCTAGTAATTACTGCTCTGTGGTGCAGTGGTCAACACTGCTCTGTGGTGCAGTGGTCACACTGCTCTGTGGTGCAGTGGTCAACACTGCTCTGTGGTGCAGTGGTCAACACTGCTCTGTGGTGCAGTGGTCAACACTGCTCTGTGGTGCAGTGGTCAACACTGCTCTGTGGTGCAGTGGTCAACACTGCTCTGTGGTGCAGTGGTCAGCACTGCTCTGTGGTACAGTGGTCAACACTGCTCTGTGGTGCAGTGGTCAACACTGCTCTGTGGTGCAGTGGTCAACACTGTTGCATTAAAACACCAGACTCGCGTTCAGCTTCCGGCGGAGTTCTGTTCTTTTTTTATTTTCATTCGACTGAGATACATTATATTTATCTTATATTGACTCATTTTATAATGTGATGGGAAACATTTAACACTGCCCACATAGATTATCCATTTTTTTAAGGAATTATAATTTTAAAGGAATGTGGTAATTAAACTGGTAAGGGTCATAAATCGTCTGGGAAATTGTAGAGATGTAGCCAGCATGAGGGTCGGTCCAGTAAAGGAAAGTTTATACATGAATGAGTATCTTGCAATATATGTCTGTACATTATTGGTGTTTTGTGTCACTGATTGGTGTTTTTTAGGTCACTGATAATGAATATCATGGTTAAAATTATTTGTTAGCTCTACTTTTCAATAGGTTCCAACAGGTTGCAACAGGCTTGTGGCAGTGTGTTTCTTACCAACACTCACAGTCTCACTGACCTTCATTATTGTTCCAGCAGTCATACAAGGTGCTTGTGATGTCCAAGTTTATATTTTGAGGTGAAAGGTCGGTGATTTTCTTAACTAAACACTTTTTAAACTTATAATAAATATTCACTGAGCAAGCTATTAATATGCATATGAGGCCAGAGGCATGAAGTGGCCAGTCTCTCCTCGTCAATCATTAGAGTCTGGGATGAAAAATGTTCAACATTCACCTCTCATTGAACCAAACAAATTTTTGCTACCACCACTACACATAAAGCTTGAGCTCATGAAAAGCTTTGTAAAAGCTATGGACAAATCCGGTCAGGGATTCAAGTATTTTACATCAAAATTCCCTCATTGAGCGACGCTAAGATAAGAGAGGGAGTCTTCAATGGTCCTCAGATTCGAGGCTTCTTAAAGATGGTGACTTTGAATCAGACTTTCATTGTTAGGAGAAAGCTGCTTGGGAAGCATTCAAGTTAGTGGTGAAGGCATTTCTCGGAATCAGAGGGAAAGGCAACTATGAAGAATTGGTGGAAAACCTCATCAAGGTTTTCAAGATATTTCAACCAAGATATTTCAACCATGGAAAAATGGTACCAGCGCAAATGGGGCACAAGAATGCTTGCAGATTATTGCTAGACATTGACAAGAGATGATTCTTCAGCCCACTATAAGCGTCAAGCAAAAAGGCAGAGAGTAGTACGGATTAGAGTTTGAAACATACTGACACATATTGTACGTTATAATAAAATAATTATATACTACATGTCTCGTATCTTTAAACCTATAGCAAATAAGCATTTTTCAAGGTGATATTTGGATTCAGGGCAAGAAAATACATAAGAATTTAACTAATCTCAGTTAAGAAGCAAACAACTTTTCAAAAATTGACCAGTATTATTTATTTCTGTGCAGACTGTAAACATATTTGTGCAAAATATTTTTTTTCATACGCAAATTATACTTCTTGTTTTACCAAATCACTAAACTAGTGAATAGAAGTGAGATTTTTGGCTTTTAACTCTGTGGTGTTTGTCAACAAGTAGCACTGCTTTGTGAGCAGAGACAAGCAAGTCTCATCTATATGATATTCTATTCTAGGTGATTTGTCGGTATGGCTCCCGGGCCGGGTCTCTTCCAGTGGCGACCCGGCAGTGGCTCCCCGGGTAGGGAAGTGTCGTTTAGTTTCTTTTCTCTTATTTGCGTGGCAGTCCTTCGGTGGGAAGAGGGGATCCTCTACGGTTCTATGGACATCTATATGATAGTTTTAAGCGGTTAATATTTCCGTTTCCTTTTAACTGTTTGTAATTAACTTACACAATTATGTATTAAATATAAAATATAATCAGTTAATATTATTATACTTAGTATTAGTATTAATTTTATTTCATAATTATATTTAATAATACTTTTATTAGTTGTGTTAGTTATTTTTTGTCTAATAGGTTAAACTTAATTTCCTTTGCTTATAATTATATTTATATTAAACATTAGTTTTATAAGAATTAATAAATATTTCGTCTTGTGTGGTGGTTCATAATTAGTGTTGTTGTACCTACAACTTCCTCCAGGAGCTCACGCTGCGCCTCAAGTACTCTGTCTGTAAAGAAATATTTCCTGCATTCATTTTTTTACTGATTCTTTTACAACTTAAGCCTTTAGGGTTAGCACGATTTTCGAGGTTGTATTATAGGTTAAATGATATTCATTAATATAAGTTTATGTGAGACATTAACGAGGAGACGTGTTGGCCAGGCTGTAAGATCCTCTGATAAAATTATTTTTGTTACTAGATCAGGTCTCCGAAGTTGGGAGATTTTTTGGAAAATATTTGTTTTGTGTTTGTGATTGTCAATGTTTGTTTTCTGTCATTGAAGACATATCTCACTACTGAAGTCTTTTATATACTGTACAAATGTATTTTTTGACATGGTACATAATAATGTTTTCGAATCTGTTGGAAAGCAATATTTAATAAAGTATCTATTGAAATTACGACTTTCACTCTTGGAAGAATACTTTTGAAAAGACTGCAGCTACTGAACACATAGTGACTTGACACACTACACACAACAGGCTAAGTATCAGTTAACAAGTGATTTTCAAAGCCTGTACAAACACATACACTAACACATTCAAAAATCAGAAAAAACACAGCACTCACATACACACACAACAGGTTAAATATCAGTCGACAAGTACTTTTTAAAAGCCTGTACAAACACTCACAAAGAGGGCATGCACATAAGCAGATATACACACAAGCAGGCACATACCCACACAAAATCAGGCACATACACACACAAGCAGGTATACACACAAACTCTCTCTCTCACACACACACACACACACACAGTAGTGTTGTGTGTACCATGATGGTCTCAGCGGTGGGTCTGACAGTAGTGTTGTGTGTACCATGATGGTCTCAGCTGTGGGTCTGACAGTCTCACAGAGTTACTACATGTACCTCTGTCTTCTGTTCATATCCATCTGGTATCCCACTGCTTTTTACAGTTACATTCAACGATTTATTCACTAAAATTATCTCCAAACTTTACTACCGTAGTGATCCTTTGTTAATTATTTGTAGGTAAATCAAGAGTGTTATACATCTAACATCAAACTGATGATCACCAACAAACGTATTCCATTTCCTAGAATTCTTTGTCTATTGTTACACATAATTTTAGTGATGGTAATTTTAGTCTGGTAAGTACACATCTTTATTAATGTTTCCGATACTACTTTATGTTGTAATGTGTGAATGTTGTGATACACTATTTTATGTTGTGATGTTCGTATGTTATACCTGAGATGTGGGCGGAATCGTAAATGCTCTTTCAACAACCAGTCCTGATAAAGCAAATGTAATGTTCTTACAAAAAATTAAGACTTACCTTACATATCAAGATTCGTGAGAGTGTCTTCACTGCTTTTTCTAAATGTGTGTAAAACTCTTGACTTCTTCATATATATTCACATTTTTCACAGTGAATGTCTTGAGAATACTCTAAACTATCATTCCCATCGTTTGTATTCATATTATTGAAATATTGAAATTATATTTTGAAGAGTTTCACAACGTATATGAGAGTTAAGAAGATATGCTTTTGAGAATGTGAGTTTGTGTCATGGGATGTGTGTTCGTATGTACAATCTTCATGTTAACATACATGTTAAAACTATTGAAGATCGTGAACACTGTTGTATGTATGTATTTTAATAAGATACAATATGCAGTTTATGGCATTTATTGAGAAGACGTTTTGTCTACCAGGATCTTGGTAGATTAAGATAGATAAAGTACTGGTAGATTTTAACAATCCCTGACAGGTAGATACAGTCCTGGTAGACTTTATAAATCTCTGATAGATTGATAAGTCCTGGTGGACGACACGTCTTCTCAGAGAATACCAGACTTCACTTATTCTCTAATTCACACATGTCGGTATATTTTACCACTGATTTACATTTATGTGCGCGTATGTGTGATACAGAGAATTGAATGTATTTGTGTATGTGTAGGTTGTATATGTGGAGACACGTAAATGAGGCTGAAAACATGTTTACTCGTGTGGATCTTCGCATGAGATGAAAGAACAAACTATTAATAACAAAATAAGAAAGCTGCTTAACATGTACAGTTGTTTTCACTGAGGTAGACAAATAGATAAACACACGGACACTACCTTCAATAAAACGTTCATAAATACACTTATTTAACTAATTAATTGAGAAAATGTATTTACTATAGTTATATATAATGCAATATAAATAGAATTCCAAGATTTTCTTTAATTAGCCTCTCCTCGGTGGCCGAGCTGTGTAGCAGCTTGGTCTCGTCTAGATGACCTGCGGTCGTGGCTGTCTTGGTGGGTGTAATTACTGGACGCAGTTTTCTGTGTGTCACCTCCGGTAATTCCACCCACCTGGACAGTCTCTACCGTAGACCAGCTAGACAAGACCAAGTTTCCACCCAGCAAGGTCACTGAGGGTGGCGAAAGCCGCTGACTTTGGGGAAATGGGGAATGGGAGACTTCCGGGAGCGAACGGATGGATTCCTGGAACCATGACCTGAGGAAGGCGAGGTGTTGAGGCTGACCTTGGGGAAGTGAGGAAGGGGAGGCATCCGGGAGCGAACGGATGGATTCCTGGATACATGTACCTGGGGAAGGCATGGATACTAACTGTTGAGGCTGATCTTGGAGAAATGGGGAAAGGGAAACATCTGAGGGGACACAGATGGATTCCTGGACACATGAACCTGAGAAAGGCATGAATACTGGATTGCCGAGGCTGACCGTGGAGAAGTGGGGAAAGGAAAACATCCGGAGGCGGACGGATAGATTCCTGGATTTATGAACCTGGGGAAGCTGGAGGCTGGAAGCAAGATGTGAGAGAGGCGAGGCTGACCTTAGGAAAGTGAGGAAGGGGAGACATCCGGGGGCCCACGGATGAATTCCTGGACACATGAACCTGGGGAAGGCGGGGGAGGGGTGGACCTTAAAGACGAACCACTGGCCTCCACGTGGCAAGGTCTGGTAACTCAGAGATAACTCTGAGGCTGACAGTGGTCGCAAATAATAATTTTATAGGTGTCATTAATCTAGATTAATGTACTAGTACATTACTAGTACATTACTAGTACATAGTGGGTGTGAGGGAGATAACTGGACTGCTGGGTCAGTATAATCAGGACCTGGAGACTAGAAATCAGAAAACCATACACGCACAGCACACACACACACACACACACACATACACACACACACACACACACACACACACACACACACACACACACACACACACACACACACACAACACTGGAGGAAAGAAGGGTCAGAGGAGACATGATAACGACATACAAAATACTGCGGGGAATTGACAAGGTAGATAGTGACAGGTTGTTTCAGAGAGGGAACACAGAAACAAGGGGACACAACTGGAAGCTGAAGACTCAGATGAGTCAAAGGGATGTCAGGAAACATTTCTTCAGCCACAGAGTAGTCAGGAAGTGGAATGGACTAGAGAATGATATAGTGGAGGCAGGAACCATACACAGTTTTAAGACAAGGTATGATAAAGCTCATGGAGCAGGGAGAGCAGAGACCCAGTAGCAGACAGCGAAGAGGCGGGGCCAGGAGCTGAGTCTCGACCCCTGCAACCACAATTAGGTGAGTACAATTAGGTGAGTACACACTATACACAACAGGCTACGTATCAGTCGACAAGTGTTTTTACAAAGAGGGCATACATACAAGCAGATACACACAAGCAGGAATACACACAATCCCTCACATACACACACACAATCCTGCATGAAACATACGCACACACATTAACTTTAAGTGAAGATCAATAATTTCTAATTGATTTTGTAGTTCAGTTTCCTCAGGTGAAACAGAAATAATTGTTGAACAATTATTTGTTCAAGAATGTTAATTAACTACAACACTCAGTTTATGGTTATGTATATTACCTAAATTAGCAAACGTTAATAACTAAAATAATAGGTAATGAAGTGTACAGGTTTCAAGGGTTAAGAAAATACACTTTATTAAACTAACTTTTAATGAGACAAAGTTTTCATCTGACTTGATCACTCTCAGCACTCATGAACACTGTGTGATGAGATCTTCTTCACTCACATACACTCTCAGCACTCATGAACACTGTGTGATGAGATCTTCGTCACTCACATACACTCTCAGCACTCATGAACACTGTGTGATGACATCTTCGTCACTCACATACACTGTCAGCACTCATGAACACTGTGTGATGACATCTTCGTCACTCACATACACTGTCAGCACTCATGAACACTGTGTGATGACATCTTCTTCACTCACATACACTCTCAGCACTCATGAACACTGTGTGATGACATCTTCTTCACTCACATACACTCTCAGCACTCATGAACACTGTGTGATGATATCTTCTTCACTCACATACACTCTCAGCACTCATGAACACTGTGTGATGAGATCTTCTTCACTCACATACACTCTCAGCACTCATGAACACTGTGTGATGACATCTTCGTCACTCACATACACTGTCAGCACTCATGAACAATGTGTGATGACATCTTCTTCACTCACATACACTCTCAGCACTCATGAACACTGTGTGATGAGATCTTCTTCACTCACATACACTCTCAGCACTCATGAACACTGTGTGATGACATCTTCTTCACTCACATACACTCTCAGTACTCATGAACACTGTGTGATGACATCTTCGTCACTCACATACACTGTCAGCACTCATGAACACTGTGTGATGAGATCTTCTTCACTCACATACACTCTCAGCACTCATGAACACTGTGTGATGAGATCTTCTTCACTCACATACACTCTCAGCACTCATGAACACTGTGTGATGACATCTTCTTCACTCACATACACTCTCAGCACTCATGAACACTGTGTGATGACATCTTCTTCACTCACATACACTCTCAGCACTCATGAACACTGTGTGATGAGATCTTCTTCACTCACATACACTCTCAGCACTCATGAACACTGTGTGATGAGATCTTCTTCAGTCACATACACTCTCAGCACTCATGAACACTGTGTGATGAGATCTTCTTCACTCACATACACTCTCAGCACTCATGAACACTGTGTGATGAGATCTTCTTCACTCACATACACTCTCAGCACTCATGAACACTGTGTGATGAGATCTTCTTCACTCACATACACTCTCAGCACTCATGAACACTGTGTGATGAGATCTTCTTCACTCACATACACTCTCAGCACTCATGAACACTGTGTGATGAGATCTTCTTCACTCACATACACTCTCAGCACTCATGAACACTGTGTGATGAGATCTTCTTCACTCACATACACTCTCAGCACTCATGAACACTGTGTGATGAGATCTTCTTCACTCACATACACTGTCAGCACTCATGAACACTGTGTGATGAGATCTTCTTCACTCACATACACTCTCAGCACTCATGAACACTGTGTGATGACATCTTCTTCACTCACATACACTCTCAGCACTCATGAACACTGTGTGATGACATCTTTTTCACTCACATACACTCTCAGCACTCATGAACACTGTGTGATGAGAACTTCTTCACTCACATACACTCTCAGCACTCATGAACACTGTGTGATGACATCTTCTTCACTCACATACACTTTCAGCACTCATGAACACTGTGTGATGAGATCTTCTTCACTCACATACACTCTCAGCACTCATGAACACTGTGTGATGAGATCTTCACTCACATACACTCTCAGCACTCATGAACACTGTGTGATGAGATCTTCTTCACTCACATACACTCTCAGCACTCATGAACACTGTGTGATGAGATCTTCTTCACTCACATACACTCTCAGCACTCATGAACACTGTGTGATGAGATCTTCTTCACTCACATACACTCTCAGCACTAATGAACACTGTGTGATGAGATCTTCTTCACTCACATACACTCTCAGCACTCATGAACACTGTGTGATGAGATCTTCTTCACTCACATACACTCTCAGCACTCATGAACACTGTGTGATGAGATCTTCTTCACTCACATACACTCTCAGCACTCATGAACACTGTGTGATGAGATCTTCACTCACATACACTCTCAGCACTCATGAACACTGTGTGATGAGATCTTCTTCACTCACATACACTCTCAGCACTCATGAACACTGTGTGATGACATCTTCTTCACTCACATACACTCTCAGCACTCATGAACACTGTGTGATGAGATCTTCTTCACTCACATACACTCTCAGCACTCATGAACACTGTGTGATGAGATCTTCTTCACTCACATACACTCTCAGCACTCTTTAACAATGTGTGAAAATATGTTGTACACTCTCAGCACTCTTGAAAAATTGTGTGATAATATGCTGTACACTCACATACACTCTCAACACTCTTTAACAGTGTGTGATAATGTGCTCTTAACTGAGTCAACAAAATAGTTTCATATTATAAAAATGAATATAGAAAATGAACTCTTACTTACACTTGAGGGGAACCTTGAGAGCTGTGAACCCCCAAACACAGCACTTGAGGGGAACCTTGAGAGCTGTGAACCCCAAACACAGCACTTGAGGGGAACCTTGAGAGCTGTGAACCTCCAAACACAGCACTTGAGGGGAACCTTGAGAGCTGTGAACCCCCAAACACAGTGTGTAGTTAGGTCACCTTCTTTCAGTTTACATCACCTTCCTCCAGTTTTTATCACCTTCCTCCAGTTTACACCACCTTCCTCCAGTTTACATCACCTTCCTCCAGTTTACATCACCTTCCTCCAGTTTACATCACCTTCCTCCAATTTACATCACCTTCCTCCAGGTTACATCATCTTCCTCCAGGTTACATCATCTTCCTCCAGTTTATATCACCTTCCTCCAGTTTACATCACCTTTTTCCAGTTTACATCACCTTCCTCCAGGTTACATCACCTTCCTCCAGGTTACATTACATTCCTCCAGGTTACATTACATTCCTCCAGGTTTCATCACCTTCCTCCAGATTACAAACTCTTCCTGGTTATTAAACATGACAGTCGTTATTGGTGCCACTTCCTCTTGAGTTACATTAATACAAAAGACTAATTAATTCAACAAAATGTTACTTTCTCTTGTTAACAATGTCAGTGTAATCTTCCACTCGTGACAATGTATGTAAGTTAGGAAGTAACAGTTGCCACCGTACTGGAAAACTACCTTGGTTCACTCCAGTGGTCGACGTTTCGCTCTGTTCTTCAAAATTACTGAAGTTCCAGACATTGAAAAGGAAGAGAGTGATCAGAAATAAATAGAGTATTGACCCAAAACTTAAAAACCTTATTCAATATCCTGACGAGACCAAGAAACCAATGTAAATACAAAACTCATATTATCCAAAAAAGTTTTTTTTTATGTTGGGTCTCTGTTTAAGGTATTTGGAACTTATGATAAACCTGAATGACATATTTGAAGACATTGTGTAATTGTGTTGAGTGAAATATTAAATATACTAAAGTATGACAGCACAACATAATATAATCTTGTGCAACACTCTGGTATCTTGTGCAACACCCGGGTATCTTTATTGTGGAAATGGTTCGTAAACCAGTGACTTCCTCAGTGCAACACAGAGAAGAAGTGTTGTTGCAAATGTTGCACATGTGTCTAATTCATCACAGTACTAGATGCCTAAAATCGCCTTCCGCCGCCCACCACTGCTGCTGGTATCCCATCTTTGACAGTATGGCAGGAAGATGAGAAAGGGAGAGATCCTTCTTGGATATCCCTGGCAGTGTATTAGGATGTAGTGAACGATAGGGAGAGATCCTTCTGATACACCATGATTGGTAGTGTGACAGAAAAGAGTAGAGGGCGGAAAGAAATAATTCTGGTATTGTAACTTTGCTTCAACTTTCTAGACAAACATCCTCAAATACCCATGAATTCCCTACAAAAACTTTTATGGGGTACAAGATGACAAGGTCAAATTAAATTAAGGGCACTTAAAGTATATGTGTTTAAGGCGAAAACATCTATTTTCTTCAAAAGTTTAACTTCAAACGTAAGATGTATAAATTAATGTTGAAATATTTGTTAACCTGGAATACCTACAGTCAAAACCTACAGTTTAGTCAGGACTTTCTTTTACTTTTTTTTTCTTATTTTAAATTAATGTCACAATTTATGTGATGTCATGAGTGATTGAGATCATTCAGCACATCGTCTGCACTCAGAGAAATAAGCGTAGTGAGTACGGTGGAATCTGATTATTTATTCAGCTTTGAGGAGACAATTACAGATTTTTGTGTATGTATATGTCGTGCCTAATAAGTAAATCTGATCAGTTAGCAAGAACTCATTTAAAATAAAGTCCTTTCTAAAATTTTCTCTTATACGGTCAAATATATATTTTTTTCATTAATGTTAATGTAAAAATTTATAATTTTGCACCAAAAGAATCTTAGAAAACTTACCTAACCTTATTATAACAAACGCA
The DNA here is from genome assembly GCA_009830355.1 of Cherax destructor. NCBI lineage: Eukaryota > Metazoa > Arthropoda > Malacostraca > Decapoda > Parastacidae > Cherax > Cherax destructor. Next base: position 20,894 of record WNWK01021482.1, read on the forward strand.
ATTTAATTTAGCCTAATCCAACTAAATATATTTTAGATAAGTTTACAATAAAACAAACACAATTAAATATATTTTTTTGGTTAGGTTCAGAATGATTTTTGCGAGATTATTGCATACACAAATTTTCCCTTGTCTTATATTGCAAGATGAGCGTTGCGTGTGTGTGTGTGTGTGTGTGTGTGTGTGTGCGTGTGTGTGCGTGCGTGCGTGCGTGTGTGTGTGTGTGTGTGTGTGCGTGCGTGCGTGCGTGCGTGCGTGCGTGTGTGTGTGTGTGCGTGTGTGTGCGTGTGTGTGTGTGTGTGCGCGTGTGCGTGTGCGTGTGCGTGTGCGTGTGCGTGTGCGTGTGCGTGTGTGTGTGCGTGTTTTCACAATACATTATCTACCATAGCGTATTGTCAAGCTGTGGTCACCTTGTGTTCTGACACATACTTGACTTACAAACAAAAATTTTTAACCCACGTCGCAATGGCAAGTGAAAAGGAAACAAATTCAGGAGAGTCGCCTCCCTCAAAGTGACTATGCACAAAGAACTGTAGCCGGTGTTATCTAAACTGAAAATCACCTAGACCATCCTAGTTCCTGCTGATTAAAATAAAAATAAAAAAAATCTGGAATATCTCAATTTGAAATAAGATATCTTTCAAGCGAGTACAGACTCAGATGCATGATAGATACAGCGTGGGGGACAGATGCATGACAGATACAGCGTGGGGGACAGATGCATGACAGATACAGCGTGTTGGACAGATGCATGACAGATACAGCGTGGGGGACAGATGCATGACAGATACAGCGTGGGGGACAGATGCATGACAGATACAGGGTGGAGGACAGATGCATGACAGATACAGTGTGGGGGACAGATGCATGACAGATACAGCGTGGGGGACAGATGCATGACAGATGCAGCGTGGGGGACAGATGCATGACAGATACAGTGTGGGGGACAGATGCATGACAGATACAGCGTGTTGGACAGATGCATGACAGATACAGCGTGGGGACAGATGCATGACAGATACAGCGTGAGGGACAGATGCATGACAGATACAGGGTGGGGGACAGATGCATGACAGATACAGGGTGGGGGACAGATGCATGACAGATACAGCGTGGGGACAGATGCATGACAGATACAGCGTGGGGGACAGATGCATGACAGATACAGCGTGGGGGACAGATGCATGACAGATACAGCGTGGGGGACAGATGCATGACAGATACAGCTTGGGGGACAGATGCATGACAGATACATCGTGAGGGCCAGATGTATGACAGATACAGCGTGGGGGACAGATGCATCACAGATACAGGGTGGGGGACAGATTCATGACAGATACAGGGTGGGGGACAGATGTATGACAGATACAGCGTGGGGGACAGATGCATGACAGATACAGCGTGTTGGACAGATGCATGACAGATACAGCGTGGTGGACAGATGCATGGCAGATACAGCGTGGGGGACAGATGCATGACAGATACAGGGTGGGGTACAGATGCATGACAGATACAGGGTGGGGGACAGATGCATGCCAGATACAGCGTGGGTGACAGATGCATCACAGATACATCGTGAGGGCCAGATGTATGACAGATACAGCGTGGGGGACAGATGTATGACAGATACAGCGTGGGGGACAGATGCATCACAGATACAGCGTGGGGGACAGATGCATGACAGATACAGCGTGGAGGACAGATGTATGACAGATACAGCGTGGGGGACAGATGCATGACAGATACAGCGTGAGGGACAGATGCATCACAGATACAGGGTGGGGGACAGATGCATGACAGATACAGCGTGGGGGACAGATGCATCCCAGATACATCGTGAGGGCCAGATGTATGACAGATACAGCGTGGGGGACAGATGTATGACAGATACAGCGTGGGGGACAGATGCATCACAGATACAGCGTGGGGGACAGATGTATGACAGATACAGCGTGGGGGACAGATGCATGACAGATACAGCGTGGGGGACAGATGCATGACAGATACAGCGTGGGGGACAGATGCATGACAGATACAGCGTGGGGGACAGATGTATGACAGATACAGCGTGGGGGACAGATGCATGACAGATACAGCGTGTTGGACAGATGCATGACAGATACAGCGTGGGGGACAGATGCATGACAGATACAGCTTGGGGGACAGATGTATGACAGATACAGCGTGGGGGACAGATGAGTGAGAGCCTTATGGTCTTTGCCTCAGCTCTCTAGACATAAGTGTCTGATCTGATACATCTGATCTGATACAGATTCTGTAAAATTATAATGGTTTATATGTAAAAAGAAAAATAAGAAAGTTTTGATATATTGATAAACCAGGAAGATCCAAAACCTTCACCTAATTACTGTTTTTAATGGAAATCAATATCTCATAATTTATGAGTTATCTTGGGTGAACGAGATCATATGTGTAGTGAGCTTGGTAAGATCTGCTGCCAGAAATGCTAAATAATCAAGCATCAGTTGGGCTCTTTATAAGAAATTGAAATTGTCATTATTATTATTTAACTATTTGCGACCACTATCAGCCTCAGAGTTTTCTCTGAGTTACCAGACCTTGCCACGTGGAGGCCAGTGGCTCGTCTTTAAGGTCCACCCATCCATTTACTGTGTTTTTGATGCTTTTCCTATGTCCATGTGTCCAGGAGTCCATCTGTGTCCCCTCAGATATTCTCCCTTCCCCACTTCCCCAAGGTCTGCCTCATCAACCAGTATCCTCGTCTTTCCCAGGTCCATGTGTCCAGGAGTCCATCTGTCCGCCTCAGATATTCTCCCTTCCCCACTTCCCCAAGGTATCCTCGCCTTTCCCAGGTCCATGTGTCCAGGAGTCCATCTGTGTCCCCTCAGATATTCTCCCTTCCCCACTTCCCCAAGGTATCCTCGCCTTTCCCAGGTCCATGTGTCCAGGAGTCCATCTGTGTCCCCTCAGATATTCTCCCTTCCCCACTTCCCCAAGGTCTGCCTCATCAACCAGTATCCTCGTCTTTTCCAAGTCCATGTGTCCAGGAGTTCATCTGTCCGCCTCAGATATTCTCCCTTCCCCACTTCCCCAAGGTATCCTCGCCTCTCCCAGGTCCATGTGTCCAGGAATCCATCCGTGGGCCCCCGGATGTCTTCCCTTCCTCACTTCCCTTAGGTTATCATCCAGCTTCAGCCTTCCCCAGGTTATGTATCCCGAAGTCAGCTCAGCCACCCCCAGTGATCTAGCTAGATGAGAACGAGGCCTTGTCTAGCTGGTCTACGGTAGAGACTGTCCAGGTGGGTGGAATTACTGGAGGTGACACACAGAAAACTGCGTCCAGTAATTACACCCACCAAGACAGCCACGACCGTACACCAGCTAGACGCAGCCAAGCTACCGTCCAGTTCCCCCACCAAGGTGAGGCCACTCAATGAAATTTTGGGAGTTCTATTTATATTATACAATTTATGTACATTAAATATAAGATTTTTTAATAAAATAGCAATTTAAGTGTGTTTATAAATGTTTTATTGTGTGTTTGTGAGTGCTGGTTTGTTAATCTGTTTGTCCACCTCCACGAGAACTATTATAAGTGTTGAACTTTATATTTTCATTTGGTTATTTATCTTATATATTTGCAAGACGCGCAGTGGGTTACAAGCGCCACGCACAATGGGTTATCCTGGGTAATTTACGCATATGTTACTGTGTATGATAATTTGTGTAACAATATATGTGTACTTGTACCTAAATAAACTTACACACTCTTATTTTCACGCTCATTTGCATATTTCCACAAAGGCAGCAGCGGATTCACCATCATTCACACACGCACAAAGCAACGCACTTGTGCGCACACACATACTTACGTATTAAACACATTCATCACCTGTTACACTAATATGAATGTAATCACAAACACACACAGACATACACGCACACATGTCTGCCTTTGTCCCACACACACACACATATATACACAAATTTGTACCCATTCATATATGCGCTCTTCCTCAAGGTTGTTAAAATTATGTTTGTCTTCTCAAAATAAAATGGAAAATTTGGAGGCAGAAAAAATCAGACTTCCTCAATATTCGAGACTTCAGGAACTTTATATATTTCAATATTCTGATGGAGAATGTTGGTTCTCGCCATTTTGAAGACATCCATTGTGAAATTTGTGAATAGAGTCTAGTTTGAGACACTTGTGGGGAAGGTAAAGAAGACACTCATGAATTATCTTATGGAAGACAAAGTTATAGAAACCATTTTTAAACAATTTAACGAATTTCTCTCTATTCTCATATTTTCCCTTACCTAACATCTTCTAGACCATCACTTACCTAACATCTTCTAGACCATCATAAAACATTGTCCTCCCCCAACACACTATAAACGTTTTGGGATGAAAATAAAAACCAGCATCTGGGAATATTCGATCCCTTGATATTCGATCCAAAGATGTTTTCTTTCAACTTTTCGTTATTCTTTCGCTCATAATTCGAAAAGGTTCCATTCGATCGGCTTCAAATTTTCAACGATTGTGTATGTTAAATATGGCAAGAGTCTTGAAACATAGGCAGGTTAACTATGACCATTGTTGTTAAACACATTCCCAGCATCCTGGAATGTTGTTAAACACATTCCCAGCATCCTGGAATGTTGTTAAACACATTCCCAGCATCCTGGAATGTTGTTAAACACATTCCCAGCATCCTGGAATGTTGTTAAACACATTCCCAGCATCCTGGAATGTTGTTAAACACATTCCCAGCATCCTGGAATGGCTTCAGTAACTTCCTAAAGCTTCAGCTGCACACCTTCAAACGCTCTAGCCAGCTGCCTCTTATATTGATGGCGGCGGAGAGTAAAATTCAAGTGTGTAAATGCAGATTTGCTCATTTTATGAAAAGAATATTATGAAAATTGTAAATTTCAGTATGCTTTTTCTTAATGGCTTCAGTATTTAAAGATTGTTGTATCTTACAGCCAGGTTAGTACTCATTATGTATGTATCTTACAGCCAGGTTAGTACTCATTATGTATGTATCTTACAGCCAGGTTAGTACTCATTATGTATGTATCTTACAGCCTGGTTAGTACTCATTATGTATGTATCTTACAGCCTGGTTAGTACTCATTATGTATGTATCTTACAGCCTGGTTAGTACTCATTATGTATGTATCTTACAGCCAGGTTAGTACTCATTATGTATGGGAAAATGTGTCAAAATTGTAACATAAAAAAAAAATCTTTACTATAGACTGTATCTTCTGAACGTTCTCAGATTTTCAGCATTGGTTTGGTGAACCCAAGGTTCTCCTTGTTACTGGTTCGTGAACCCAAGGTTCTCCTTGTTACTGGTTCGTGAACCCAAGGTTCTCCTTGTTACTGGGTCGTGAACCCAAGGTTCTCCTTGTTACTGGGTCGTGAACCCAAGGTTCTCCTTGTTACTGGGTGGTGAACCCAAGGTTTTCCTTGTTACTGGGTCGTGAACCCAAGGTTCTCCTTGTTACTGGGTGGTGAACCCAAGGTTCTCCTTGTTACTGGGTGGTGAACCCAAGGTTCTCCTTGTTACTGGGTGGTGAACCCAAAGTTCTCCTTGTTACTGGGTGTTGAACCCAAGGTTCTCCTTGTTACTTGGTGGTGAACCCAAGGTTCTCCTTGTTACTTGGTGGTGAACCCAAGGTTCTCCTTGTTACTGGGTGGTGAACCCAAGGTTCTCCTTGTTACTTGGTGGTGAACCCAAGGTTCTCCTTGTTACATGGTGGTGAACCCAAGGTTCTCCTTGTTACTGGGTGTTGAACCCAAGGTTCTCCTTGTTACTTGGTGGTGAACCCAAGGTTCTCCTTGTTACTTGGTGGTGAACCCAAGGTTCTCCTTCTTACTGGGTGGTGAACCCAAGGTTCTCCTTGTTACTGGGTGGTGAACCCAAGGTTCTCCTTGTTACTTGGTGGTGAACGCAAAGTTCTCCTTGTTGCTGGGTGGTGAACCCAAGGTTCTCCTTGTTGCTGGGTGGTGAACCCAAGGTTCTCCTTGTTACTGGGTGGTGAACCCAAGGTTCTCCTTGTTGCTAGGTGGTGAAACCAAGGTTCTCCTTGTTACTGGGTGGTGAACCCAAAGTTCTTGTTGCTGGGTGGTGAACCCAAGGTTCTCCTTGTTACTGGGTGGTGAACCCAAGGTTCTCCTTGTTGCTGGGTGGTGAAACCAAGGTTCTCCTTGTTACTGGGTAGTGAACCCAAGGTTCTCCTTGTTACTGGGTGGTGAACCCAAGGTTCTCCTTGTTGCTAGGTGGTGAAACCAAGGTTCTCCTTGTTACTGGGTGGTGAACCCAAAGTTCTTGTTGCTGGGTGGTGAAACCAAGGTTCTCCTTGTTACTGGGTGGTGAACCCAAGGTTCTCCTTGTTGCTGGGTGGTGAACCCAAGGTTCTCCTTGTTACTGGGAAGCATAAATTACCATTTGTTAAATAATAAGAGTTGACAATAACTTGGCTGGAACAATATACATACAAGAGGAACTTGGCAGATGGTAACTTATAACGTCGACATAAGTCTCAGTCTCCCACGTGCGAGTTATTTGTGTATTGCAACTTGGCGTTGCAATGGTTCTCCACAGTCACCAAAAGTTGCAGCTGCGGGTCATCCAGCGTCAGGAAACACTTAGTCCAGTTTCTTGACAAAATTAACCTAACCTCAGTCCCATCTCCTTGATAAGCTTAAAATGGAATTCTTCGTAATTGTTCTATTTCCTACTACTGGAATACGTCCTTCTCTTTGGCTTTCTAAGTAATATTTTTGTTCTTTGGTCACATGACTCTAGACTCTTTCAAACTTTTCTGGAATGTCTTATTATTTCTTTCTCTCTCTTTTAAGTCCAAAGATGAATAGGAATGTAACTTCGCTTCCATTCTTCGATGGTGTTTATTTCCACCACTCTGTGACTCGTGTTATTTTTCGTGTACACAGTGACATCAACATTCACTACTTTCCTTACATGTTTCTTTTCTCAGGAAAAATGTTCTCTCCTTTTCCATACTTCCCGCATTTATCACCTTCAATTTTTCAACTCTGAAATCTTCACACTACGTGGCTCCAGTCTTGTGTCCTGGCCTTCCAGTTTTATAAACTATGCATACTATCATGCTAAACCCACTACTACTACTACTACTGCTACTACTACTACTACTACTACTACTATACTACTACTGCTACTACTACTACTACTACTACTACTACTACTACTACTACTACTACTACTACTACTATTACTTCAACAACAGCAAATTATTTCACTACTACTAGACCCTATGCTTTTCCTTCTATTATTATTATTATTATTATTATTATTATTATTATTACCACAATACTGTCACTGTCATTGCTGCCTTTACTCCTACTGTTATTATTACTAAGAACTGGTATTCTATGTTACTGAACTGGTCTTCTGTGTTACTGTACTGGTCTTCTGTGTTACTGTACTAGTCTTTTATGTTACTGTACTAGTCTTCTGCGTTACTGTACTGAACTTCTGTGTTACTGTACTGTACTGGTCTTTTGTGTTACTGTACTGGTCTTTTGTGTTACTGTACTGGTCTTCTGTGTTACTGTACTGGTCTTCTGTGTTACTGTACTGGTCTTCTGTGTTACTGTACTCGTCTTCTGTGTTACTGTACTGTTCTTCTATGTTACTGTACTAGACTTCTGTGTTACTGTACTGGTCTTCTATGTTACCTTACTAGTCTTTCGTGTTACTGTACTGGTCTTCTGTGTTACTGTACTGTACTGGTCTTTTGTGTTACTGTACTGGTCTTCTGTGTTACTGTACTGGTCTTCTGTGTTACTGTACTGGTCTTCTGTGTTACTGTACTGTTCTTCTATGTTTTTGTACTAGTCTTCTATGTTACTGTACTGGTTTTCTGTGTTACTGTACTGGTCTTCTGTGTTACTGTACTGGTCTTCTGTGTTACTGTACTGGTCTTCTATGTTACTCTACTAGTCTTCTGTGTTACTGTACTAGTCTTCTGTGTTACTGTACTAGTCGTCTGTGTTACTGTACTAGTTTTCTGTTTTACTGTACTAGTCTTCTGTGTTACTGTACTGTTCTTGTGTTACTGTACTAGTCGTCTGTGTTACTGTACTAGTCGTCTGTGTTACTGTACTAGTCTTCTGTTTTACTGTACTAGTGTTCTGTGTTACTGTACTGTTCTTCTGTTACTGTACTGGTCATCTGTGTTTTTGTACTGGTCTTCTGTGTTACTGTGCTAGTCTTCTATGTTACTGTACTAGTCTTCTGTGTTACTGTACTGGTCTTCTGTATTACTGTACTGTTCTTCTGTGTTACTGTAATGGTCTTCTGTGTTACTGTACTGGTCTTCTGTTACTGTGCTGGTCTTCTGTGTTACTGTACTGGTCTTCTGTGTTACTGTACTGGTCTTCTGTGTTACTGTACTGGTCTTGTGTGTTACTGTAGTGGTCTTCTGTTACTGTACTGGTCTTCTGTGTTACTGTACTCGTCCTCTGTGTTACTGTACTGGTCTTCTGTGTTACTGTACTGGTCTTCTGTGTTACTGTACTGGTCTTCTGTGTTACTGTACTCGTCCTCTGTGTTACTGTACTGGTCTTCTGTGTTACTGTACTGGTCTTCTGTGTTACTGTACTGCGCTGGTCTTGTGTGTTGCAGCATTGGGTTTGTGATTTATTTTTCTTGTGCTATCGTATTGTTCTTAAAAAAAATAACATATCACGTGTTGATTTAGAACCTGCGATTAGAGAGTTATGAAACTTGAAATGGACGCGCTAGCCACTGGGTCAGCTGACAACAAGATTCATCCAACTAGGTATATTTATACACCATAGGAAGGTTAGCATAGGCCCCACTGTGACCACAAATGCATGGTTTTACAGACGAATCTCCCGCTAGCGTGTATTGCTGTACTGTTTTATGTTTTATTTGTGTTTTATGTTTAATTATGCTGATTTATGCTTTACTAAGTTGTTTTATGTGCTAATATGCTGCTGGTTTACGTGTTATTCTATTTTTTTATGTTATTCTTCTGTTTTATATGTCACTATATTATTTTATGTCTTTATTGTTTTATGTTACTAGAGTGTTTTGTGTCTCAATTTATTGTGTTACAATACTGTTTTATGTGTTGCTATACTGTTTTATGTGTCACTATACTGTTTATTGTTTTACTACTGTTTTATGTTACTGTTGTTACATGTTACTGTACTTGTCTTTGATACTTAGTGTACTTATTGTAAGTTACTGTAGTGTTGTTGATTGTAAATTGTCTGTTGATACCGACATATTGTGGTGAAGGTCACTTGTATACTGAACTGTTCTTAAATTTTAATTTCCAATGTTCTGTTATTGTGTTTTGTTGTATTAATTTTGTGTATGTCTTTACCGTTGTTGTATGTTGACGTTCTGGCTGTGTCCTGGATGCTTTATCCTCAGATAACTTACATTAATGAACATCATGTATAAAGTAATTTAGGGGAAAAATTGTGACATTTTGTATTGATTTATAATGTAGTCGTACTAACCCTGAATGAAGGCTTAAGTTGCAGAAGAATCAATGAAAAAAATAAGGCAGAAAATATTTCTATGCAAATAGATCACTTGAGTTGAGTCAACTCCAGCAGAAAGTTGCAAGTGCAATAACTACTGTCAACTTTAACACTAATTATGAAACACAACAAAAATATATAATATTGTATAGATAATTACGAAATGTTAATTAACTATTATAAAACTTATATGAAATATAAATAATGTAAGAAAAGGAAATTACGTTTACATTGTTAGGGTAATAAAAGTATTATTAAAAGTAATTCTGAAACAAAATTAATAAAAAACAAGTATAATAATAACTGAATATATTTTAAAATTAAAAGCGAAATCAAAACACTTACAAGGTCATATATGTGAGAGCTGCTTGTGTCTGCTTACACAGCTGTGCTTGTGTCTGCTTACACAGCTGTGCTTGTGTCTGCTTACAGAGCTGTGCTTGTGTCTGCTTACACAGCTGTGCTTTTTGTTGACAAACACCTGAAAGTTACACACTAAACATTTCACTTCTGTTCTCTAGTTTATGGATTTGGTAAAACAGGAAGAGTGATATGTATCTGAATAATAACGATAATTTGCACAAATATGTTTAAAGTTTGAGTGGAAATTAATAATCACATATAACATATGAACATAAGTGTTTAACTCTCTTACAGTGTCTGAGTCCAACACGGGATGATCATATGAGAGTTGTATCACGCAGAACACCTCAGACTCACATTAGTACCATGATGTACAGCTCACTACTACAAGTACCATGATGTACAACTCACTAGTACAAGTACCATGATGTACAACTCACTAGTACAAGTACCATGATGTACAACTCACTAGCACAAGTACCATGATGTACAACTCACTAGCACAAGTACCATGATGTACAACTCACTAGTACAAGTACCATGGTGTACAACTCACTAGCACAAGTACCAGTATTATAATATATAATACTGACACGACAGCTCGGCCATGCTATCGTATGACGTCTCGGCATACTAGACAACTCTATAGGCTGAACAGACAGGTGGTACTGGGTGAATCTATACAATAGCAAACACATTATAACTTAGAACTAATCAAGATAAATCTTACTATCGCACTTCTTGAGTTAATGGTACTTAAGAGGATGTTAATGGATCTAGATATAAACATTATATATATTACAATTTCAATTTGCAAATTTGATCGGTCAATCGATGTGTATTCATACACTCTACGGCTTCTGAGGAAGAATAAATATTTACAGGGAAGAAGTTTTAACAGGAAAGATAACTCGGCGCACACGGGTTATACTGTTAAAACTCAGAACTCGGAGAGAACTTCAACACACAAAAATCTTACTAGATACTAGAAATCTGATAACAAAACACACAGTCAATAACATCAGTTCTAGTCTGGATTTTCTGATTTTCTATCTTTAGCTCACAACTTATGATCACTTTCCTACTGAAGGAATGAACAACTCTGTTTTGATTAACTTATAATAATCACTTTTCTACTGAAGGAATAAACAGGCTCGGTGGAGTGGATGGATCTCTCCCCGGTTGAAATAGTTAGCTCAATGACACAAAGTATGAGCAAAGGAGAACGGCTCTCACTATCTCTTACTGCAGGTAATAATTACTCGACACACAACACTTTACTCTGCAAAAGCTTACTGTCAACTGGAAGGAACACTATCTGGAACACGAGGGACACGCTTCCCGCGTGCCTGTGGCTTACGCCGTTTATATGAACACACTTGAATTTAACCCAGGGTGGTTGAATAACCCAGGATACCACAGGGAAGGTATTGTCACTCAGAACAGCAATACACTGGAGTACAAGGGCGGTAAAAATGCGTGTGACGTCACGATACCCGCTGACGTCAGAGGCTCAGCACATGTGCATAGCGACGCATAGGCGTGCACCCTCACAAGTCATAGACACACAAACTGGACAGACGTGGCTGGGTTCTCTCCTCACAGACAAGTAAATATATCGTAACCATCCTTACAAGGAGTGTCTTTGAAAACCTATATATCTATACACAAAAAAAACAGAAAGAAAAAGGAAAAACCCCAAAGGAGGGAGAAGGGGGGAAAAAGGGAAAGGAACAGGGTTTGGGGCCCTGGTTTGGCATTTAACAAGGCCCAGAGAGAGCATCCCAAAACCAGGCTGGGTTCACCCGGGGCCGGGAGGGAGGGAGGAGTTCCCCGGCGGGGGACTATGGGCCAGACGTCTAACTTTTATAGTCGCCGCCCGGTTGAATCCTCCCCTTTTACACAAACCCCTTTTTTGTATGAATCTTAGCCCTGGCTTTGTCTCTTTTTGATGCTTTCCCCCTCTCAATTTCATTGTTAAATGCTCTAAAATTTAGAAACCTTGGACTTAACCTGATTCCTTCCCTTTCTTTTCTTCCCCCTTTTCCTTTTTTTTTCCTTGGGTTTTCCCTTTTTTTCTGTTCTTTCTTTTGCCTTGTATTTTCCTTCATTTTTCGCTTTTTTTTCCTCTCGTACCACCCTTGGGGCCGCAGCCTCATAGCAGTGCTCCTTCCCATATGACTGTCTACTCTTTCTACCTTTACTACTACCTTTTCTACTACCACTACTAACCCCTACTCCTACATTTCACTCTCTTGTACCCTCCCCCCGTCTGCCCGCCTTTTAAATAAACCCCTTTCCCCTGTCTCTGTGTGTTAGTGTGACTTTTTAAATGGTCCAAGTCGGGCCGAAACGTCGTCGTAAGCTCCCTCTTTTTTATGTGCGGGTTGTGTGTGTATTGTTCCAGTCACGGTATTGTGCCTTTTGTTATCTATATATCTATCCCACCCTGCCACCACTTGTCTGTGGGTCTTGGGAGAGATATATAGGTTGTCAAAACTCCCTTTTGGATGGTTCGATAATTCTTGTCTGTGAGGAGAGAACCCACATCTGTCCAGTTGTGTCATGACTTTTGAGGGTGCACGCCTATGCGTCGCTTTGCACATGTGCGAGCCTCTGACGTCAGCTATCGTGACGTCACACAAAGGACCAACTGTATAACTAGGATGAATGTTTTACTACACAAGTGTATATATGGACTTGTGTATAATGGAACTTGTGCTAGTGAGTTGTACCATGGTACTTGTGCTAGTGAGTTGAACCATGGACTTGTCTAGTGAGTTGTACATCATGGTACTTGTACTAGTGAGTTGTACATCATGGTACTTGTACTAGTGAGTTGTACATCATTGTACTTGTACTAGTGAGTTGTACATCATGGTACTTGTACTAGTGAGTTGTACAGAATGGGGCGGGCAATTTTCAATGGTATTTGTGGAGTTGTTTAAAACATGGACTTGTTATTGAGTTGCAAATGGTACTTTGGGGGGGGTAACCAGGCTTTTATGAGTTGTAAAATTGGTACTTGTGCTGGAGTTTTACACTATGGACTTGTACTGTGAGTTTAACATCATAGTACTTGTACAGTGAGTTTTACATCATGGTCTTGTGATAGTTGAAACCCTGGAACTTGTGCTAGTGAGTTGTACACCATGGTACTTTTGCAGTAGTTGTAAACCCTGGTATTGTATAGTGAGTTGACATCATGGTCTTGT
>WNWK01021483.1:0-34030 GCA_009830355.1 Cherax destructor
GTGATTCTTCAGCGGTATTCTACAATCAAGACAGCATTTCCGCCGTATATGGTGGAGCCAACACCATCGCTCAAAGTTACACGAGCAAGGTAAGAATTTGATGTTCTGGTCAAAACAGGGGACTGCGCAGTTCTTGTATTCAAGAACATTCAAATTTTTACCTAGGGACGGCGGTTATGCGTGGACTTTTTAGTCCAAAACAGTGAGTAAAACGCCTTTCAGTCCATCTAAGACTGAAATATGGACATACGCTCCTTTGGGGCAATAATTATAATCCCTTGATGTTTATCTTACAGCCCTGTGGAGAGTGTGGCAATATATGGATCCCCTGAGAAGGTGTTGGGGAAGGCTGCGACATCTTGGATTCATCAAGAAGATAAGTAACATACAGTCCACGTTATCGTTAGGAGCCCATCCTCCACAGTAATGAAACACTTCAGTATGGTAATGAAACACTTCACTATTGTAATGAAACACTTCAGTATGGTAATGCAACACTTCAGTATGGTAATGAAACACTTCAGTATGGTAATGAAACACTTCACTATGGTAATGAAACACTTCACTATAGTAATGAAACACTTTAGTATGGTAGTGAAACACATCAGTATGGTAATGAAACACTTTAGTATGGTAGTGAAACACTTCATGATAGTTTCAATTCCGTAGATCAATAGAATAATGTATTTACATGAAGGCTTCCTCTCCCTTCTTTTCTTATTACAATCTTATTGACAATCTTCATAATTAATTACATACTTATTAGTTTAGTCACTTAAAGTGTGTCCTGTTGATACACTTATAGTAAGTGCCAGGTACTGTGTGATGGTCAATGTTGATACACTTGTAGTAAGAACCAGGGACTGTTTGATGGTCAATGTTGATACACTTGTAGTAAGTGCCAGGTACTGTGTGATGGTCAATGTTGATACACTTGTAGTAAGAACCAGGGACTGTGTGATGGTCAATGTTGATACACTTGTAGTAAGTGCCAGGTGCTGTGTGATGGTCAATGTTGATACACTTGTAGTAAGAACCAGGGACTGTGTGATGGTCAATGTTGATACACTTGTAGTAAGTGCCAGGTGCTGTGTGATGGTCAATGTTGATAAACTTGTAGTAAGTGCCAGGTACTGTGTGATGGTCAATGTTGATACACTTGTAGTAAGTGTCAGGTACTGTGTGATGGTCAATGTTGATAAACTTATAGTAAGTGCCAGGTGCTGTGTGATGGCCAATGTTGATACACTTGTAGTAAGTGCCAGGTGCTGTGTGATGGTCAATGTTGATACACTTGTAGTAAGTGCCAGGTACTGTGTGATGGTCAATGTTGATACACTTGTAGTAAGTGCCAGGTACTGTGTGATGGACAATGTTGATACACTTGTGAAGGAATGTTGAGGCGAATCATGGTGGTTAAGGAGCCGAGGAGGATCACTGCGAGTCTCCTGGGCAGGGGAGGGGTGCATGGGGAGGTGCTGAGAACCAGGGACTGTGTGATGGTCAATGTTGATACACTTGTAGTAAGTGCCAGGTGCTGTGTGATGGTCAATGTTGATACACTTATAGTAAGTGCCAGGTACTGTGTGATGGTCAATGTTGATACACTTGTAGTAAGTGCCAGGTACTGTGTGATGGACAATGTTGATACACTTGTAGTAAGTGCCAGGTACTGTGTGATGGTCAATGTTGATACACTTGTAGTAAGACCAAGGGACTGTGTGATGGTCAATGTTGATACACTTGTAGTAAGTGTCAGGTGCTGTGTGATGGTCAATGTTGATACACTTATAGTAAGTGCCAGGTGCTGTGTGATGGTCAATGTTGATACACTTGCAGTAAGAACAAGGGACAGTGTGATGGTCAATGTTGATACACTTGTAGTAAGTGTCAGGGACTGTGTGATGGTCAATGTTGATACACTTGTAGTAAGTGCCAGGTACTGTGTGATGGTCAATGTTGATACACTTGTAGTAAGTCAGGGACAGTGTGATGGTCAAAGTTGATATACTTGTAGAATGCCATGGACAGTGTGATGGTCAATGTTGATACACTTGTAGTAAGTGATATACTTATAGTAAGTGATATACTTATAGTAAGTGATATACTTCCTAGGTAGTAGGTTGGTAGACAGCAACCACCCAGGGAGGTACTACTGTCTTGCCAAATGAGTGTAAAACGGAAGCCTGTAATTGTTTTACATGATGGTAGGATTGCTGGTGTCTTTTTTCTGTCTCATAAACATGCAAGATTTCAGGCATGTCTTGTTACTTCTACTTACACTTAGGTCACACTACACATTCATGTACAAGCATATATATACACACCCCTCTGGGTTTTCTTCTATTTTCTTACTAGTTCTTGTTCTTATTTCCTCTTATCTCCATGGGGAAGTGGAACAGAATTCTTTCTCCCTAAGCCATGCGTGTCGTAAGAGTCGACTAAAATGCCGGGAGCAAGGGGCTAGTAACCCCTTCTCCTGTATACATTACTAAAGTTAAAAAGAGAAACTTTTGTTTTTCTCTTTGGGCCACCCCGCCTTGGTGGGAAGCGGCCGATTTGTTGAAAGAAAGAAGTGATATACTTATAGTAAGTGATATACTGATATACTTGTAGTAAGTGCCAGGGACTGTGTGATGGTCAATGTTGATACACTTGTAGTAAGTGCCAGGGACAGTGTGATAGTCAATGTTGATATACTTGTAGTAAGAACCAGGGACTGTGTAATGATCAATGTTGATATACTTGTAGTAAGTGCCAGGGACTGTGTAATGGTCAATGTTGATACACTTTTAGTAAGAGCCAGGGACTGTGTGATGATCAATGTTGATACACTTGTAGTAAGTCAGGGACAGTGTGATGGTCAATGTTGATATACAGTGGTCCCTCGGTTTTCGCCGAAAATTCGTTCCAGAATGCTGCTCAAGTGCCATTACCGAACGAATTTACTTCGTTAGAAATAATGTCACGTAGGTTAGTCTATTTCAGACCCCCAAAAATACACTTGAAACAGCACTTACTAAAATACACTTACATAAATGTTTGAGTTTGGAGATGCACGAAACCGAGGGACCACTATACAGTGGACCCCGCCTAACGAGCACCCTGGAAATCGTACAATGATGTAAGTATAATATTGTAAGTGGTTGTGGAAGTGTATTTTGGGGGTCTGAAATAGACTAACCTACGTGACATTATTTCTTAAGGAAGTAAATTTGTTTGGTAATGGCACTTGAGCAGGCTTCTGGAATGAATTTTGCTCGTTAGGCGGGGGTCCACTGTATTTGTAGTAAGTGCCAGGGACAGTGTGATGGTCAATGTTGATACACTTGTAGTAAATGCCAGGTACTGTGTGATGGTCAATGTTTTCTTAGAGTCACATCCTCACAGGTGTCAGAAAAGACAATCAAGAGCAAAGCAAATCTTTACCTGGAGACAATGTTTTGCTCTAAGTAGATTTTATCGAGTCAATAAATCTCTACTTTGAACAAAACTGAAACTAAAGACTTGCTGTACACAAAGTGAATTTTACCATATTTCAAAGAAATATGTTAAGTAAAAAGACGCAAGTGCAACTAATGTGACATTAAATTGTGGTAACATTTTGGTCACCAGGAGCTAGATCTACAGTGATGGTGACACTATAAAACTAGACCTACAGTGATGGACACTATAACACTAAACCTAGTGATGGTGACACTATAACACTAGACCTACAGTGATGGTGACACTATAACACTAGACCTACAGTGAAGGTGACACTATAACACCAGACCTACAGTGATAGTGACACTATAACACTAGACCTACAGTGATGGTGACACTAACACTAGACCTACAGTGATGATGACACTATAACACTAGACCTACATTGATGGTGATACTAACACTAGACCTACAGTGATGGTGACACTATAACACTAGACCTACAGTGAAGGTGACACTATAACACTAGACCTACAGTGATAGTGATACTAACACTAGACCTACAGTGATGGTGACACTATAACACTAGACCTAGAGTGATGGTGCCTATAACACTAGACCTAGTGATGGTGACACTATAAAACTAGACCTACAGTGATGGTGACACTATAAAACTAGACCTTCAGTGATGTTGACATTATAACACTAGACCTACAGTGAAGGTGACACTATAATACTAGATTTACATTTGTGTTGTGGGGTTCTTTTCATAGATTTGGTAATATTAACAGACGATGAGCTTGGGTTTTGGTAGCGTTTAATGAGGCGTTGGATATATGGGAGCTGAGAGCCTATGCCTGTGTCCGTCTGTCCTGCACTGAGTCTCGATGGTAACTGAACACTAGGCCGCCTGGCGCTGAGGCATTCAAAAGGCAGGCCTATCATTGGCTGATGCCAGATCACATGGGCAGAGGTTGGAAATCACGTGAACAGCCGTGATGCAGCCGTTATAAGTACAACCCGTACAATGGTGACACTATAACACTAGACCTACAGTGATGGTGACACTATAACACTAGACCTTCAGTGATGGTGACACTATAACACTAGACCTGCAGCGATGGCGACACTATAACACTAGATTTACAGTGATGGTGACACTATAACACTAGACCTACAGTGATGGTGACACTAACACTAGATTTACAGTGATGGTGACACTATAACACTAGATTTAGTGATGGTGACACTATAACACTAGATTTACAGTGATGGTAACACTATAACACTAGATTTACAGTGATGGTGACACTATAACACTAGACCTACAGTGATGGTGACACTATAACATGAGACATAGTGATAGTGACACTATAACTAGACCTACAGTGAAGGTGACACTAACATTAGACCTGCAGTGATGGTGACTAACACTAAACCTAGTGATGGTGACACTATAACACTAGACCTACAGTGATGGTGACACTATAACACTAGACCTACAGTGATGGTGACACTATAACACTAGACCTACAGTGATGGTGACACTATAACACCAGACCTACAGTGATGGTGACACTATAACACTAGATCTACAGTGATGGTGACACTATAACACTAGATCTACAGTGATGGTGACACTAACACATCAGACATACGTACAGTGATGGTGACACTATACACCAGACATAAGTACAGTGATGGTGACACTATACACTAGACATACGTAGTAATGGTGACACTATACACCAGACATACGTACAGTGATGGTAACACTAGATCTACAGTGATGGTGACACTATACATCAGACATACGTACAGTGATGGTGACACTATACATCAGACATACGTACAGTGATGGTGACACTATACACCAGACATACATACAGTGATGGTGACACTATACACTAGACATACGTAGTGATGGTGACACTATACACCAGACATACGTACAGTGATGGTGACACTATATACCAGACATACGTACAATGATGGTGACACTATAGCACTTGACCTACCTGTGCTGGAGAACAGAGTGTGTGGAAAGCGTCGTGAGTCAAGGTCGTGGGTACGGCTGCTGCGTACGGTTTATTAGGCAGCATCCTTGATGTGTACGACAATCCCACTGTAACATAACCACTGGTGAAACACTTGTAGTGTACTACCACTGTAACAATACTAGTGAAACACATGTAGTGTACTACCACTGTAACAACACTGGTGAAACACTTGTAGTGTAGTACCACTGTAACAACACTAGTGAAACACATGTAGTGTAGTACCACTGTAATAACACTGATGAAACACTTGTAGTGTAGTACCTCTGTAACAACACTGGTGAAACACATGTAGTATCACTGTAACATAAGTGAGACACACATCAACACTGTAACACTGGTGAGACATACATAGTACCAATGTAACATTGGTGAGACATACATAGCATCACTGTAACACTAGTGAGACATACATAGCACCACTGTAGTATTGGTGAGACATACATAGCACCACTGTAACACTGGTGAGACATACACAGCACCACTGTAACACTGGTGAGACATACATAACACCACTGTAACAAACACTATCACTTGTGTTTAAGAAACAACAAAATTTTGAAATTGTAAATATTTGCTAAAGCATAATACAGTGGACCCTTGGTTTTCATGTTTAATCCGTTCCAGAGGGATCGGCTAAAACTAAAATCGGCGAAAACTAAAACCATTTTCCCCATAAGAAATAATGTAAATTCAATTAATCAATTCCAGACACCCAGAAGTATTCAAAAAAAAAATGGGGGAAGGGGGGGGCTTAAAGATAGATTTACATGCACAAAAGAATGAACATTCAACTTGACATTTACCTTTATTGGAGACTGATGTTGATGGATGGAAGAGAGGGAGGAGGGGAGAGGGAAGAGAGGCTATTCTTTGGAAGGGGAATCCCCCTCCATAAGGACTCTAGGTACCCAGTCCTCATCTGGGGTCACTTCCCTTTTGTCTTTTACTGCCACTAGGACCAGCTTGAGAGTCACTGCACACCTGTGGCACTAAATATATGTCCAGAGAGCTCTGATGTTGGCATCTCTTTAAAATGTCCCTAAAATGGGACACGAGATTGTCATTGTACATGTTGCCGAGACGGATTGCAACATCTTTGTCAGGGTGATGTTCCTCCACAAATGAATGCATCCACATTGCACAAATCTCCTTAATCTTTGAAGAAGGCACCTTACATCTCTCTTCCTCCTTCATTGAAGCAATTTCCTGAGTTGTGGTTTGATGGTGTTGCACCTCAAGCTCTTGCAGCTCTTCAGTGGTTAGATCTTCATTGTGGTCCTCCACCAACTCTTCCACATCCTCGCCACTCACATCAAACCCCATGCAATTCCCCAATGCTACAATACTTTCCACAACTTCCATAGGCTCCTCAGGGTCATCCCCAAACCCTTCAAAATCCCTCTCTTGGACACAATCTGGCCACAACTTTCTCCAAGCAGAGTTCATCATCCTGGAAGTCACTCCCTGCAAAGCCTTATCTATAAGGCCTATGCAATTGAAGATACTGAAGTGATCTTTCCAGAACTCTCTTAGGGTCAATGCAGTGTCTGAGGTCACATCAAAGCACCTTTGAAACACTGCTTTGGTGTACAGTTTTTTGAAGTTTGCAATGATCTGCTGGTCCATGGGCTGGATGAGAGGAGTGGTGTTAGGAGGCAAGAACTTCACTGTTACAAAACTGAATTCCTTAGACAATTGGTCTTCCAAGTCTGGAGAATGAGCAGGAGCATTGTCCATTACAAGGAAGCACTTGAGTCCCAATTTATTTTCCAGGAGGTAGTTCTTCACACTAGGGCCAAACACTTGATTAAACCATTCCAGGAAAATTTCCCTCGTGACCCATGCCTTACTGTTAGCCTTCTACATCACACAATTTACTCTTTACGACACTGTTTTTCTTGAACACTCTGGGATTTTCAGAGTGATACACCAGTAAAGGCTTCACTTTGAAATCCCCACTAGCGTTACCATACAACATTAGAGTTAGCCTGTCTTTCATAGGCTTGTGTCGTGGCATTGCCTTTTCCTCCTGCGTGATGTAGGTCCTCTTTGGCATTTTCTTCCAAAACAGGCCTGTTTCGTCACAATTAAACACTTGTTGGGGTTTGAAATTTTCAGCCTGTACATATTCTTTGAATTCGGGCAACAAATTTTTCAGCCGCATGTTTGTCTGAACTGGCACACTCACCATGCCTTACAATACTTTGTATGCCACTTCGCTTCTTGAAGTTTTCGAACCAGCCTTTGCTGACCTTAAATTCACCAACATCAACACTGGTTCCAGGCATTTTCTTGACAAGATCGGTATGCAACTGCCTTGCTTTTTCACATATGATGGATTGCACAACACTATCACCCGCTAGCTGTTTTTCGTTTATCCACAAAAACAACAATTTCTCCGAATTTTCAATTAATTGTGATCTCTGTTTCGTTATCGTATTCACCCCTTTCGCAACATTAGCTTCCGTGATTTCTTTCCTCTTCACCACAATGGAACTGATGGTTGACGGGGCCTTATTGTATATCCTGCTGAGCTCAGCAATACATACGCCACTATCATATTTTTCTATTATTTCTTTCTTCAGTTCTACGGTGTTTCTCACTTTCTTTACCAAAGGACTGGCACTAACAGCTTTCTTTGGGCCCATGGTAGGTTATTTAGTAGTCACACACAATAATCAAGGGCCAAAAACAATGGATTGTTAAGAAATGTTTTGTATGAACTCGAAGGATAATGTTCACTCAACCAGAAACAATGTTACACTGCCTGAGAATGTGCATGGGAGGCGGGCTTGGTATGTGCGCTGGGCAGTGGACAGGTTCCGTACCACTGATGAAAACCGAGCCAATCGGCGAAAACTAAGCCAATATTTTCACGAAAAAAGTGCACGAAAACCAAAATCGGCGAAAACAGAGATACACGAAAACCAAGGGTCCACTATATATGAGCACACAGCCTCTGGCTTGGCACAAGAGACCAAGATACAACATACATAATTAAAAATTCCCCAGGATGAATAAAATTACAGAAATTGGAACAGATAGACAGGAAATATAATGAATCCACTATCAGTGCAATTCCAAAATAACAGAAACATTATTAACCTTCTCATAAAAAGCTCAAATGCTTTAACTTTGAATGTTGTTTATCATTTTTGAGCTAAATATGTATTAAGTTATTTTTATTCCCCTAAAGTTACTGGTTGAGAAAATATTTAGTGCTGAACAAAAATTCATGTAGATGACTCACGAAATCGTAATGACCCAATTGCAAACAAACCATACCACGGGTGGGGTTCGAACCCGAGGTCAGAGAGTCTCAAAACTCCAGACCGTCGCGTAAGCCAATGGGCCAGCTAGCTTCAATAAGATTCATCCAACTAGGTATATTTCTACACCATAGGAAGGTTGCATTTGTGGACACAGTGGTGCCTATGCTAACCTTCCTATGGTGTAGAAATATACCTAGTTGGATGAATCTATTGAAGTAACTGCCATTCTACGTGACGGTCTGGAGTTTTGAACTCTCTGACCGCAGGTTCGAACCCCACTCGTGGTATGGTTTGTTTCAATCGTTCATTACGATTTCGTGATCATGTTGACGCTTTGAAGGGGACTTGAGCTAGAGTTCGTCACGGCCATGCTAGCTGGAGATTCGTCTGTAAAAACTTGCATTTGTGGACACAGTGGTGCCTATGCTAACCTTCCTATGGTGTAGAAATATACCTAGTTGGATGAATCTTATTGAAGCTAGCTGGCCCAGTAGCTTACGCGACGGTCTGGAGTTTTGAGACTCTCTGACCGCGGGTTTAAATGGAAGATATATTACAGAAATAGTGATGATTTTGATTGGTTTTACGATGACAAGTACCTTGAAACTGAGCGCAAAGTAGCGAAAATGTTCGATTTTTGTCGATGTTCAGGAGTAAACAAATCACGCCATGCGTCCAATACACATCAACTGGCATGTCTAATATTCTTGCACAAGTGCACTGATATTATTTACAGTGGACCCCCGAGTTACGATCATAATTAATTCCAGAAGGCTGCTCAAGTGCCATTACCGAATGAATTTTCTCCCTTAACCCTTTGGGGGTCGACAGGCCTTCTCAGGAAAGTGTTCCTGGGGTCGAAATTTTTTTGGAAAAAAAAAAAAAAAAAATTCTTATGAAATGATAGAGAATCTTTTTCCGATCATAACGCCACCAAAATGATGAAATTTGATCGAAAACTAACGGAATTATGCTTTCGCGAAGTTAGCGGTAGCCATGACACTTACGCAATGGCGATTTTGCCCACTTTGAGCCCTATTTTCGACATATTCCAATGTTTCAGGCTCCTAAAATTATAGCTATTTCGCTAGAACTCCATTTCTTCTATCGATTGAGTACAAGAAACCGCCTATTTACCAATTTCATCTACCCAAAATAGTGGTCAGAAAATGGCAATTTTCCAATTTCACACAAATTTCAAACAATGCCAATTTCAAAATAGGGTCCAGAGTAAACAAGGCAGACATTCCTGGCACTAAAATAACATGTTCTCTGTTCATTAGTCACGTCTCCAGGCCCCTGTTCCATTAATTTTGCTTTTCATTTAGAATTTTTATTCTCACAAAAAATAGAAGATTTACTGTTATGTATACAACTGCATCATAGTAAAAATGGTATAAATAATATCAGAGCACTTGTGCATGAATATAAGACTCGCCAGTTGATGTGTATTAGAGGCATGGTGTGATTTGTTTACTCTTGAACATCGTCAAAAATCGAACATTTTCGCTAATTTGAGCTCAATTTCAAGGTACTTGTCATTGTCATACCAATCAAAATCATCTCTATTTCTGTAGTATATCTTCCATTCTATCAAATGAGAGCAAGAAAACGAGAATACATCAATAAATACCATACGAAAATCGACTGCAAAGTCGCTGTTTTATTCGAAAAAAATGGTCAGAGTTTTTTTTTCTTATTATGCAGTGTGTACTGCAGGATTTTCTTTATACTGCGCACACTGACCCATTCTTTCATATGTATGCCTACCAGACGTTTTCTGCTTAAATTGAGGCCGCTAGAATTTGGGCGTACTAGTACGGCACCAACCCCTGCTCGTAAAACGTACTAGTACGGCACCGACCCACAAAGGGTTAAGAAAAAATGTCAAGTAGGTTAGTCCATTTCAGACCCCCAAAAATACACTTACAAAAGCACTTACAATTTTTCCAACAAGTCGGCCGTCTCCCACCGAGGCAGGGTGACCCAAAAAGAAAGAAAATCCCCAAAAAGAAAATACTTTCATCATCATTCAACACTTTCACCACACTCATACATAATCACTGTCTTTGCAGAGGAGCTCAGATACGACAGCTGAGAAAAGTCCCTCCCAGCTGTCACTATCTCAGACCCCTCCTTTAAAGTGCAGGCATTGTACTTCCCATTTCCAGGACTCAAGTCCAATTAAATCAATTAACTGGTTTCCCTGAATCCCTTCACAAAATGTTACCCTGCTCACACTCCAACAGATCGTCATGTCCCAAAAACCATTCGTCTCCATTCACTCCTATCTAACACGCTCACACATGCTTGCTGGAAGTCCAAGCCCCTTGCCCACAAAACCTCCTTTACCCCTTCCCTCCAACCTTTTCTAGGACGACCCCTACCCCGCCTTCCTTCTCCTACAGATTTATACGCTCTCCAAGTCATTCTACTTTGATCCATTCTCTCTAAATGACCAAACCACCTCAACAACCCCTCTTCAGCCCTCTGACAAATACTTTTAGTAACTCCACACCTTCTCCTAATTTCCACATTCCGAATTTTCTGCATAATATTTACACCACACATTGCCCTTAGACAGGACATCTCCACTGCCTCCAGCCTCCTCCTCGCTGCAGCATTTGCAACCCATGCTTCACACCCATATAAGAGTGTTGGTACCACTATACTTTCGTACATTCCCTTCTTTGCCTCCATGGATAACGTTTTTGTCTCCACAGATACCTCAATGCACCACTCACCTTTTTCCTTCATCAATTCTATGGTTAACCTCATCCCTCATAAACCCATCCGCTGACACGTCAACTCCCAAATATCTGAAAACATTTACTTCTTCCATAATCCCTCTCTCCAATGTGATATCCAATTTTTCTTTATTTAAATCGTTTGATACCCTCATCACCTTACTCTTATCTATGTTCACTTTTAACTTTCTACCTTTACACACTCTCCCAAACTCGTCCACTAACCTTTGCAACTTTTCTTTGGAATCTCCCATAAGCACAGTATCATCAGCAAAGAGTAACTGTGTCAACTCCCATTTTGCATTTAATTCTCCATAATTTAATCCCACCCTCTCCCCAACACCCTAGCATTTACTTCTTTTACAACCCCATCTATAAATATATTAAACAACCATGGTGACATTACATCCCTGTCTAAGACCTATTTTACCGGGAAGTAATCTCCCTCTCCCTACACACCCTAACCTGAGCCTCACTATCCTCATAAAAACTCTTTACAGCCTTCAGTAACTTACTACCTATTCCATACACTTGCAACATTTGCCACATTGCTCCCCTATCCACTCTATCATATGCCTTTTCTAAATCCATAAATGCAATAAAAACTTCTCTACCTTTATCTAAATACTGTTCACATATATGCTTCACTGTAAACACTTGATCTACACATCCCCTACCCACTCTAAAGCCTCCTTGCTCATCTGCAATCCTACTCTCTGTCTTACCTCTAATTCTTTCAATAATAACCCTACCATACACTTTACCTGGTATACTCAGTAAACTTATTCCCCTATAATTTTTACACTCTCTTTTATCCCCCTTCCCTTTATATAAAGGAACTATACATGCTCTCTGCCAATCTCTAGGTACCTTCCCCTCTTTCATACATTTATTAAACAAAAATACCAACCACTCCAGCACTATATCCCCCCCTGCTTTTAACATTTCTGTCATGATTCCGTCAATTCCAGCTGCTTTACCCCTTTCATTCTACGTAATGCCTCACGCACCTCCCCCACACTCACATCCTGCTCTTCTTCACTCCTAAACGATGTTGTACCTCCTGGCCAGTACATGAAATTACCGCCTCCCTTTTTTCATCGACATTTAAAAGTTCCTCAAAATATTCCGCCATCTACCCAATACCTCCAGCTCCCCATCTACTAACTCCCTACTCTGTTTTTAACTGACAAATCCATTCGTTCTCTAGGCTTTCTTACCTTGTTTATCTCACTCCAAAATTTTTCTATTTTCAGCAAAATTTCTTGACAGAGCCTCTCCCATTCTATCATCCGCTCTTCTTTTGCACTCTCTCACCACTCTCTTCACCTTTCTTTTACTCTCCATATACTCTGCTCTTCTATTAACACTTCTGTTTTGTAAAAACCTCTCATAAGCTACCTTTTTCTCTTTATCACACCCTTTACTTCTTCATTCCACCACTCACTCCTCTTTCCTCCTACACCCACCCTCCTATAGCCACAAACTTCTGCCCCACATTCTAATACTGCATTTTTAAAACTATCCCAACTCTCTTCAACCTCCCCACTACTCCTACTTGCACTAGCCCACCTTTCTGCCAATAGTTGCTTATATCTCACACTAACTTCCTCCTCCCTTAGTTTATACACTTTTACCTCTCTCTTACTTGCTGTTGCCATTTTCTTTTTGTCCCATCTACCTTTTACTCTAACTGTAGCTACAACCAAATAATGATCTGATATATCCGTTGCCCCTCTATAAACATGTACATCCTGAAGCCTACTCATCAACCTTTTATCCACCAATACATAATCCAACAAACTACTTTCCTTACGTGCTATATCATACCTTGTATATTTATTTATCCTCTTTTCATAAAATATGTATTACTTATTACCAAACCTCTTTCTACAGATAGCTCAATTAATGGTTCCCCATTTACATTTACCCTGGCACCCCAAATTTACCTACTACTCCATCCACAACATTTTTACCCACTTTAGCATTAAGATCCCCAACCACAATTACTCTCTCACTTGGTTCAAAACTCCCACACACTCACTCAACATTTCCCAAAATCTCTCTCTCTCCTCTACACTTCTCTCTTCTCCAGGTGCATAAACACTTACTATAACCCACTTTTCACATCCAACCTGTATTTTACTCCACATAATCCTTGAATTTATACATTTATATTCCTTCTTTACCTGCCATAACTGATTATTCAACATTATTGCCACTCCTTCTTTAGCTGTAACTCTATTTGAAACCCTGATCTAATCCCATTTATTTCTCCCCACTGAAACTCTCCTACCCCCTTCAGCTTTGTCTCACTTAAAAACCAGGACATCCAGCTTCTTTTCATTCATAACATCTACAATCATCTCTTTCTTATCATTCGCACAACATCCACGCACATTCAAACATCCCACTTTGACGGTTTTCTTCTTCTTCTTTTAGTAAGCTATACAGGAAAAGGGTTACTAGCCATTGTTCCCGGCATTTTAGTTGACTTTTACAACACGCATGGCTTACGGAGGAAAGATTCTTATTCCACTTCCCATGGATATGAAAGGGAAAAGCAATAAGAACAAGAACTATTAAGATAAAATCAAAGAAAACTCAGATGAGTGTGTATACATAAACGTGTACATGTTTGCGTAGTGTGACCTAAGTGTAAGTATAAGTAGCAAAACGTACCTGAAATCTTGCATGTTTATGAGACAGAAAAAGAAACCAGCAATCCTACCATCATGTAAAACAGTTTCAGGTTTCTGTTTCACAGTCACCTGGCAGGATGGTAGTACCTCCCGAGGTGATCCTAACTCGGGAGGTCCACTGTATACCGTTTCTACAATGATGCAGTTGTATACATAACAGTAAATCGTCTATTTTTTTGTGAGAATAAAAATTCAAAATGGAAAGCAAAAGTAATGTAAGAGGGGCCTGGAGACATGACTAATGAACAGATAAAATATTATTTGAGTGCCAGGAATGTCTGTCTCGTTTATTCTGGACCCTATTTTGAAATTGGCATCTTTTGAAATTTGTGTGAAATTGGCCAAATTGCCAATTTATGACCACCTTATTGGGTAGTTGAAATCGATAAATAGGCGATTTCTTATACTCAATTGATAGAACAAATGGAACTCTAGCGAAATAGCTATAATTTTAGTGGACTGAAACATTGGAATTTGCCGAAAATAGGGCTCAAAGTGGGCGAAATCGCTGATGCGTAAATGTCATCGATACCACTAAATTCGCGAGCATAACTCCGTTAGTTTTCCATCAAATTTCATAATGTTGGTGGCGTTATGATCGGAAAAACATTCTCTATCATTTCATAAGAAAAAGTAATTTATTTTTTCTGAAAATTTTTCGACCCTAAGAACAAGTTTGGGAGAGGGCCTCTCGACCCTTAAAGGGTTAATATATTTATAGATGGGGTTGTAAAAGAAATAAATGCTAGGGTGTTGGGGAGATGGGTGGGATTAAATGCAAAAATGGGAGTTGACAGTTACTTTTTGCTGATGATACTGTGCTTATGGGAGATTCTAAGAAAAGTTGCAAAGGTTACTGGAAGAGTTTGGGAGGATGTGTAAAGGTGAAAGTTGAAAGTGAACATAGATAAGAGTAAGGTGATGAGGGTATCAAATGATTTAAATAAAGAAAAATTGGATATCACATTGGAGAGAGGGATTACAGAAGAAGTGAATGTTTTCAGATATTTGGGAGTTGACTTGTCAGCGGATGGATTTATGAAGGATGAGGTTAACCATAGAATTGATGAAGGAAAAAGGTGAGTGGAGCCTGAGATATCTGTGGAGACAAAAACGTATCCATGGAGGCAAAGAAGGGAATGTACGAAAGTATAGTGGTACAACACTCTTATATGGGGTGAAGCATATTAGATTGCAAATGCTGCAGCGGGAGGCAGCTGGAGGCAGTGGAGATGTCCTGCTAAGGCAATGTGTGGTGTAAATATTATGCAGAAAATTCGGATGTGGAAATTAGGAGGAGTGGGAGTTACTAAAAGTATTTGTCAGAGGGCTGAAGAGGGTTATTGAGGTGGTTTGGTCATTTAGAGAGAATGGATCAGAGAATGACTTGGAGAGCGTATAAACTGTAGGGAAGGACGGCAGGGGTCGCTTCGAAAGTTTGGAGGAGGAAAGGAGGTTGTGGGCAGGGCTTGGACTTCAGCGAGCATGTGTGCGTGTTGATAGGAGTGAATGGAGACGATGGTTTGGGACCTGACGAGCTGTTGGAGTGTGAGCAGGGTAATATTGGAAGGATTCAGGAAACCAGTTAATGATTTAGTTGGACTAAGTCCCGGAAATGGGAAGTATAATGCCTGCACTTTAAAGGAGGGGTCTGGGATAGTGACAGTTGGGAGGGACTTATTCTCAACTGTCGTATAGCGCCTCTGCAAAGACAGTGATTATGTATGAGTGAGGTGAAAGTGTTGAATGATGATGAAAGTATTTTTTTTGGGGATTTTCTTTCTTTTGGGTCACCTGCCTTGGTGGGAGATGGCTGACTTGTTGAAAAAAAAAAAAAATTATATTCCATTCTATAACTGAGACCAAGAAAACGATAATGTTTTTTTTTTCAACAAGTCGGCCGTCTCCCACCAAGGCAGGGTGACCCAAAAAGAAAGAAAATCCCCAAAAAGAAAATACTTTCATCATCATTCAACACTTTCACCACACTCATACATAATCACTGTCTTTGCAGAGGAGCTCAGATACGACAGCTGAGAATTGTCCCTCCCAGCTGTCACTATCCCAGACCCCTCCTTTAAAGTGCAGGCATTGTACTTCTTATTTCCAGGACTCAAGTCCAACTAAATCAATTAACTGGTTTCCCTGAATCCCTTCACAAAATGTTACCCTGCTCACACTCCAACAGATCGTCATGTCCCAAAAACCATTCGTCTCCATTCACTCCTATCTAACACGCTCACACATGCTTGCTGGAAGTCAAAGACCCTCGCCCACAATACCTCCTTTACCCCTTCCCTCCAACCTTTTCTAGGACGACCCCTACCCCGCCTTCCTTCCCCTACAGATTTATACGCTCTCCAAGTCATTCTACTTTGACCCATTCGCTCTAAATGACCAAACCACCTCAACAACCCCTCTTCAGCCCTCTGACAAATACTTTTAGTAACTCCACACCTTCTCCAAATTTCCACATTCCGAATTTTCTGCATAATATTTACACCACACATTGCCCTTAGATAGGACATCTCCACTGCCTCCAGCCTCCTCCTCGCTGCAGCATTTGCAACCCATGCTTCACACCCATATAAGAGTGTTGGTACCACTATACTTTCGTACATTCCCTTCTTTGCCTCCATGGATAACGTTTTATTGTCTCCACAGATACCTCAATGCACCACTCACCTTTTTTCCTTCATCAATTCTATGGTTAACCTCATCCTTCATAAACCCATCCGCTGACACGTCAACTCCCAAATATCTGAAAACATTTACTTCTTCCATAATCCCTCTCTCCAATGTGATATCCAATTTTTCTTTATTTAAATCGTTTGATACCCTCATCACCTTACTCTTATCTATGTTCACTTTTAACTTTCTACCTTTACACACTCTCCCAAACTCGTCCACTAACCTTTGCAACTTTTCTTTAGAATCTCCCATAAGCACAGTATCATCATCAAAAAATAACTGTGTCAACTCCCATTTTGCATTTAATTCTCCATAATTTAATCCCACCCTCTCCCCAACACCCTAGCATTTACTTTTTTACAACCCCATCTATAAATATATTAAACAACCATGGTGACATTACACTCCTGTCTCAGACCTACTTTTACCGGGAAGTAATCTCCCTCTCTCCTACACACCCTAACCTGAGCCTCACTAGAATACAACCATAAAAACATACAAAAATACACCGCAAAGTTACCGTTTTAAACCCAAAACACAGTCACAGTTTTTTCTCATTGTGCACTGCGTGCTGCAGGATTTTTTTATGTGGTGTACACTTACCACATAGACCCATTCTCTCATAGCTAGGCCCAAATTTACCACTCACAGCTTATCTGAGTGAGCAGAGCTCGTGGCATTGTATTATGGGACTGACACTGGCTTCAAAGTCATGATACAACGAGACTGACACCAAAAGGGTTAACTTAGCTTTGCTTAGCCTTAGTCTAACACTGACCTTCCACATACATCCCTGAAAATGTCAATATACAGTGGACCCCCGAGTATCGTAATTAATCCGTTCCAGGAGCTAGTACTTAACACAAAGTTTACGAAATTCGAACCATTATTTCCCATAAGAAATAATGTAAATACAATTAATCCGTTCCACAAAAATATTCACATATAAAATAATTAAAAACAATATATATATATATACATTTACTTACCTTTATTGAAGAGTTGCAGGCATCTGGAAGATAGAGTAATGAGTAATGAAGGTCCTCTTGGGCATTTTCTTCCAAAACAGGCCTGTTTCATCACAATTAAACACTTGTTGGGGAGGAATTCTTCAGCCTCTACGAAGGGAAATCCCCACTCCCTGCATGTCTGCTACACTCCCTGCATGCCTGCTACACTCCCTGCATGTCTGCTACACTCCCTGCATGAATGCTACACTCCCTGCATGCCTGCTACACTCCTTGCATGCCTGCTACACTCCCTGCATGAATGCTACACTCCCTGCATGAATGCTACACTCCCTGCATGCCTGCTACACTCCCTGCATGTCTGCTACACTCCCTGCATGAAAGCTACACTCCCTGCATGAAAGCTACACTCCCTGCATGCCTGCTAAACTCCCTGCATCAATGCTAAACTCCCTGCATCAATGCTAAACTCCCTGCATCAATGCTAAACTCCCTGCATGCCTGCTAAACTCCCTGCATGCCTGCTACACTCCCTGCATGCCTGCTACACTCCCTGCATGAATGCTACACTCCCTGCATGCCTGCTACACTCCCTGCATGCCTGCTACACTCCCTGCATGAATGCTACACTCCCTGCATGCCTGCTACACTCCCTGCATGCCTGCTACACTCCCTGCATGTCTGCTACACTCTCTGCATGAAAGCTACACTCCCTGCATGCCTGCTAAACTCCCTGCATCAATGCTAAACTCCCTGCATGCCTTCTAAACTCCCTGCATGAATGCTAAACTCCCTGCATGAATGCTAAACTCCCTGCATGAATGTTACACTCCCTGCATGCTTGCTAAACTCCCTGCATGCCTGCTAAACTCCCTGCATGCCTGCTACACTCCCTGCATGAATGCTACACTCCCTGCATGAATGCTACACTCCCTGCATGAATGCTAAACTCCCTGCATGAATGCTACACTCCCTGCATACCTGCTAAACTCCCTGCATGGCTGCTACACTCCCTGCATGAATGCTAAACTCCCTGCATGAATGCTAAACTCCATGCATGAATGCTACACTCCCTGCATGCCTGCTAAACTCCCTGCATGCCTGCTACACTCCCTGCATGAATGCTACACTCCCTGCATGAATGCTACACTCCCTCCATGAATGCTACCACAGGGGTGCCACTAGGAAGCTTCTTTGGACCCATGGTGACATATTTCACAGTGACAATCACTAAAGCACCAAAAAAACACCAAATGTAGTGTGAATGTTTGAAAGAGCGTGCTAGGTAATGTTCTCTCAATGGTAAACAATGCTTCACTGGCGGCGTCCTGCGTCCCACGCAGGCGCGGAGCAGGCGGACAGGTCTAATACATTACGAAACACGAGCGGTTTTACGATTCTCGAAATCGTAAAAAGCTTACGAAACACGATGTTTACGAAGTAAGAACCTTACGAAACTCGGGGGTCCACTGTACTTGTGCCCCTGTGTTACGAGACTCACCCTTACCCATCATTATATACTTGAGCATATGGCAGTAGAATATGTCTCTGACAGTATTTTGAAAATAAGCGTTATATTGGCAAGTGGTATGTCTCCTGTACGTCTAGATAGGGTTTTATGTGACGTATAGTTAACTATCCATCCGCTCGTTAACAGGTCAGGAATTCCCGCCTTACCACGTCATCGTACCCAATGAGGGGGGCCACCTGCTACACAGCTGTCAGTATCTATTCAGCGAGTCAGACTGAGAGACCGAGAGAGTATTCTGTAGTCAACGAGTCAGCAAGCAGTGATCTGTCGGTGATCAGTCAGATGTCATTCAGTCATCATCGAGTCAACAGTCAGTGATCAGTCGATGATCCGTCAGTGAGCATTCAGTCCTCAGTGAGACTTTCATGGAGGACGGTCCTCTCACTTTTCCTGAGAAGACTTTGGTTTCAGGATTTATTCTTCTGACCTTTGTGAGGTTCCTGTGTGAGCCTCCAGCACCTTGAGTGGTGTTTGTCTAAGTCGCTACTCAAAGCAAGTGAGTGCGCTGTAGTAAGTGAGACGCTGAGGTTCGTCTCTGTTGCCGCTCAAAGCAAGTGAGTGCGCTGTAGTAAGTGAGACGCTGAGGTTCGTCTCTGTTGCCGCTCAAAGCAAGTGAGTGCGCTGTAGTAAGTGAGACTTTGGAATATGTCTCTAATGGCGCTCATAGCAAGAGTGAGTGTGTTGCAACTGTGGAGACTTTGGAATATGTCTCTAGTGGTGCTCGTAGTAAGAGAACGTGTGTTTGCTGTATTGCAGACGCTAGAGTTTTCCTCTAGATTTAGTAGAAACGAGTTTGAGCGACATAGTCTTAAAAGACGACTGTGTGTATGTCCTTGGAAACAGATTCATTGGAAAACTTCTTTAAGTGCAAAAACATTTCTATTCCATTTATTGCTCTGAAAGTGGTTACTAATTAAGAGTGGTGAATAGTCTACGTTCTAGATACATTACGGTGATAATGGATTAATAAATAAGTGTTATGCTTTCCGACTCAGTGTGAAGAGTCAAGTAATATGTTAAGTGAATAGAACGTCTTGCAATTTTAGAGCCATTTAGTGTAATAGATGAGAAAGAAGATTGAATGTTGCACCCTTCATTAATAAGTGAACTTAAGATAAACTTCTCTGTAAATACTGTTTCATGGTGACATCATTTTAAATACTTTATATAAAGCTTTCTACGGATTATTAAGTTAATAAAAACCAGAAAGAATTATTGAGATTATTTAGTTCCTATTGATCCCTTTTCATTTCTTTGGTAACTTGAAGTTAAGTTCTTGTTACATTGTTACTGGCCTGGGCGGAACAGGCCCTAGAAAGGCCCAGGTTTGTAACACCCTGAAATATCTCATGTGATTACCATGACTCAACAGACATTTACTTATATTTCATAGCCAGCACTGTGCTATCTGCTGATGACTAAGTCTACCTTGGTTGTAAAGGACTGAGAACAAAAATTCCCAGGCATTATAACCAACACTCTCTTCAAAGCAATAAAAATTAAATATACATACAGTCAAACCTCGGTATTCGCATGCCCTAGTTTGTATGTAAAACTATAGTTATTCTCTATAACATATATTTTAAGTTAATATTTTTTTGTGTTTGGAATGGATTAATTGGATTTACATTATTTCTTATGGGAAATATTAAGAAAAAATACATGTTATAGAGAATAACTATAGTTTTACATACAAACTAGGGCAAACGAAAACCGAGGTTTAACCCTTTGACTGTTTCGGACGTATATATACGTCTTACGAGCCAATGTTTCGGACGTATTTATACGCCTAAATTCTAGCGGCCTCAAATCAAGTGGGAGAAAGCTGGTAGGCCCACATGTGAGAGAATGGGTCTGTGTGGTCAGTGTGCGCAGTATAAAAAAAATCGGGCAGCCAGTGGTGCATTGTGGGAAAGCCATTTCAGTAGTCCATATTCAGCATCCCTAGCGGTAAGAATATCTGACTCCCTGGTGAATCTGGGACTCTTCTCTTCCCCAGTGATAGCTCTAACACAGATGGAAGTGTCTCTGAAGATGAATTTCATGGTTTTGAGGAGTTTGTGACTGAAAGTAATGCCCAGGATACCAGAAGGAAAGAAGGAAGAAAGAAAGAAAGAAAGTAAGGAAGGAAGGAAGAGATGAGAGGAAGGAAGGAAAGAAGAGATGAGAGGAAGGAAGGAAAGAAGAGATGAAAGGAAGGAAGGAAAGAAGAGATGAGAGGAAGGAAGGAGGAAAGGAAGGAAGGAAAGAAGAAAGAAAGAAAGGAAGGAGAGATGAGAGGAAGGAAGGAAGGAAAGAGGAAAGAAAGGAAGGAGAGATGAGAGGAAGGAACAAAAGAAGTAAGAAAGGAAGAAAAAAAGGAAGGAATGAATGAAGAAAGGAAGGCAGGAAGGAAGGAAATAAGTATAAAAAGAAGGAAGGAAATAAGTAAGAAAGGAATGAAGGAAGAAAGGAAGCTAGGAAGGAAGGTGTGGGGAAGCAGACATGGGTCCCCTTTTGTGTTGACAGGTTGACAGCAGTGAGGGTGGTGAGTAATGGTATAATATGTCATTTTGACAGCTGCCTTACCCTGACTCAGCAAATTTAGATGTCCACACAAACACAACTTCAAGCTAAGTGAAGTTGATGGAGTGTCCAGTCATTATATATGTGTATATATATCATAGAACAATAGGTTGGTAGGTAAGTAGGTAGGCAAGTAGGTAGGTAAGTAGGTAGGCAAGTAGGTAAGTAGGTAAGCAAGTAGGTAAGTAGGTTAGCAAGTAGGTAAGTAGGTATGTAAGTAGGTACGTAAGTAGGTACGTAAGTAGGTACGTAAGTAGGTACATAAGTAGGTAGGAAGGACTGTGGGGAAGAAGAGCAAGGGACCCCATGGGTGTTGACAAGGCAGTGAGGGTGGCGAGTGGTGGTATAATATGTCATTTTGACAGCAGCCACACCCTGACTCAGCATATTTATAAGTCCACACACTCACAACAACCAGCTTCCAGAAGCTATTATCAGTTCTATGAAGTGTCCAGTGACTATATATGCTTATACAGTGGACCCCCGAGTTTCGTAAAAACTTCACTCCTGAAGTCTGCTCAAGTGCCATTACCGAACGAATTTACTCCCTTAAGGAAAAATGTCACGTAGGTTAGTCTATTTCAGACCCCCAAAAATACTTTTCCACAAGCACTTAAAATATTATACTTACATAAATGTACGATTTCCGGGGTTTACGAAACTCGGGGGTCCACTGTATATAGAAACCAGAAGGAAGGAAGGAAGGAGATGAAAAGAAGGAAGGACGGTATGAAAGGAGAAGGTATGTAGGTAGGTAGGAATGTAGGTAGGTAGGAATGTAGGAAGGAAGGAATGTAGGAAGGAAGGAATGTAGGAAGCCATGTAGGAAGGAAGGTTGGAAGGAAGGTATGAAGGAAGGTAGGAAGGAGGGCAGGAAGGAAGGTAGGAAGGAAGGCAGGAAGGAAGGAAGGTAGGAAGGAAGGCAGGAAGGAAGGCAGGAAGGAAGGCAGGAAGGAAAGCAGGAAGGAAGGAAGGAATGATGACCCAGAAACAACAACCAGCTTCCAGAAGCTAATAGCAATTCTATGAAGTGTCCAGTGATTATATATGCGTATATATAAAAACCAGAAGGATGGAATAAAGGAAGGACGAGATGAAAGGAAGGAAGGAATGTAGGAAGGAAGGTTAGAAGGAATGTAGGAAGGAAGGAAGGTCGGAATGATGACCCAGACACAACAACCAGCTTCCAGAAGCATATAGCAGTTCTAGGCACGTGTCCAGTGACTATGTGTGTATATATAGAAAACAGAAGGGAGAAAGGAAGGACGAGATGAAAGGTAGTAAGGAAGGAAGGAAGGAAGGAAGGAAGGAAGGAAGGAAGGAAGGAAGGTAGGTAGGTAGGTAGGTAGGTAGGTAGGTAGGTAGGTAGGTAGGTAGGTAGGTAGGTAGGTAGGTAGGTAGGTAGGTAGGAAGGAAGGAAGGAAGGAAGGAAGGAAGGAAGGAAGGAAGGAAGGAAGGAAGGAAGGAAGGAAGGAAGGTAGGTAGGTAGGTAAGAAGGAATGTAGGAAGGAAGGAAGGAATGACAACCTAGGATAACTACCTAACACAACTGCCTGCTGCTACTTTGAAGAAAACTGCTCAGAAGAGATGTTTTGTCTGTGCATATACAAAAAAAACACCCACAAAAATGCAGACACACTCGTTTTTAGTGTGAGGAATGTAAAACACCACTGTGCATGGAACCATGTTTCAAAGAGTTCCACAAGCTGCAGAACTTCTATGAACATGTCCAGTGACTGTACATTTGTATATATATTATAGAACAATAGTAATAAAGATTTTTTTGTATTGTTGGTTTGTGTAAACAAGTTTTGTAAACAATATAAAGATACTAATGTTTATGCTATTATTGTGTTGCATACAACGAATGTATATATATACATTGCACTTTACCTTGGCCTCACAGGCCACATAAGTTATGTAAAAAAAGAAAATAGTGAAAAAAACAAGAAATCTACGAATGGAAGTAAACAAATGTTTACCGAGTGAGTGGCATTCGCCGCTGTTGCCATACGCGGCTCATTTTCTGCCAATTTTACACCTCCATATCTCGGTAAATATTGATGGCAAAAATCTGTTTTTAGGACCAAAACAATCAGAAAAATAATCTTAATATTTTGATAAGAAAAAATAAAAAAAAATTTCCGAATATTTCCCGACATAGAATGACAGTTTCAGAAAGGGGTCTCCGACAGTCAAAGGGTTAACTGTAAACAAAATAAAAAACTTATAAAAATATTGCTTTAAATGTTCACTCACAGAATAAGAACTGAAAGAGGCTTAATAAAATCTGGAGGTACAGGAGGTCACAATTTACAAGTACCACAAGTCTTACATCTCTACATTTACAAACTGGGCATCATAATCTAAATTTTACAACCACTTACCTTCAATAATACTGTTTTCTAAACAAACCCATTGTTTACAAGTTAAAAAACAGGACCATAACTGGTGTGTAAATTGGGATGCTGCAGTATATTCAACATCAGTAAAAGTGAGGTGCAGTTACCTTGGCTGTGCATAATAGCAGAGGCTGGAGAGTGCATGGGCACAGAGTGAGGGCCAGCTGGGGAAGGTGCCAGGAATCCTGGGGAAGACACACTGTGCTGTGGAGCAGATGGTGAATTTGCTCCCAGGAAGCCTCCACTGGGTGATGGGTGGGGGAGCATGGCCGGTGATGGGTTCATTCCCGGCATTGGCGGAGGAGATGCCAGGGAGAAGCCGCTGGTGGCAGGACTGGCCACAAATGCGCCATGTCCCCCGGTCTGTGAACATGTTCAATTGTGGTAAATCTGCACTTAACACATGGTAAATGGGACCAATCTCTTCTATCTATCAATGTCATACAATCAATCCCTACACAACAAGCAAAATTATCAATCAAATGTTGACCTTTTCTAAACTGATCCAAACACTGATAAGATATAAGACAAATATAAGTTCATTACCACTGTAACTTTAGCTATCAAAACTTTGCTGCCCAGTCCCTGGACCCAGTCCCTAGACCCAGTACTTGAACCCAGTCCCTGAACTCATTACTTGAACCCAGTTCCTGGACCCAGTCCCTGGACCTAGTATTTGAACCCATTACATGCCTCCTCTGTAATCTTTTGACTACCACCTACATCAAATAAATGTGTGTCAACACAAGTGAAAAGAACATAGAGAAAGAGACTCAGAGATGAGAGATCTGTGACCTTCTTCAGCAGAACTATTGAAGTGGATCAAAAATTACAAATCTTCTCTCATCTTTATGTTACTGTTAAAATCTTTTTTTACCTTTGTATCTATTACATTACATTATAGGTAGTAGGTTGGTAGTCAGCAACCACCCAGGGAGGTACTACCGTCCTGCCAAGTGAGTGTAAAACGAAAGCCTGTATTTGTTTTACATGATGGTAGGATTGCTGGTGTCTTTTTTCTGTCTCATAAACATGCAAGATTTCAGGTATGTCTTGCTACTTCTACTTACACTTAGGTCACGCTACGCAAACATGTACACGTTTATGTATACACACTCATCTGAGTTTTCTTTGATTTTATCTTAATAGTTCTTGTTCTTATTGCTTTTCCTTTCATATCCATGGGGAAGTGGAATAAGAATCTTTCGTCCGTAAGCCATGCGTGTTGTAAAAGTCAACTAAAATGCCGGGAACAATGGGCTAGTAACCCCTTTTCCTGTATAGCTTAAGAAAAAGAAGAAAACAGTCAAAGTGGGATGTTTGAATGTGTGTGGATGTTGTGCGAATGATAAGAAAGAGATGATTGTAGATGTTATGAATGAAAAGAAGCTGGATGTCCTGGCTTTAAGTGAGACAAAGCTGAAGGGGGTAGGAGTTTCAGTGGGGAGAAATAAATAGGATTAGGTCAGGGGTTTCAAATAGAGTTAGAGCTAAAGAAGGAGTGGCAATAATGTTAAATAATCAGTTAAGGCAGGAAAAGAGGGAATATAAATGTATAAATTCAAGGATTATGTAGAGTAAAATAAAGGTTGGATGTGAAAAGTGGGTTATAGTAAGTGTTTATGCACCTGGAGAAGAGAGAAGTGTAGAGGAGAGAGAGAGATTTTGGGAAATGTTGAGTGAGTGTGTGGGGAGTTTTGAACCAAGTGAGGGAGTAATTGTGGTTGGGGATCTTAATGCTAAAGTGGGTAAAAATGTTGTGGAGGGAGTAGTAGGTAAATTTGGGGTGCCAGGGGTAAATGTAAATGGGGAACCATTAATTGAGCTATGTGTAGAAAGAGGTTTGGTAATAAGTAATACATATTTTATGAAAAAGAGGATAAACAAACATACAAGTTATGATATAGCACGTAAGGAAAGTAGTTTGTTGTATTGGTGGATAAAAGGTTGATGGGTAGGCTTCAGGATGTACATGTTTATAGAGGGGCAACGGATATATCGGATCATTATTTGGTTGTAGCTACAGTTAGAGTAAAAGGTAGATGGGACAAAAAGAAAATGGCAACAGCAGAGTAAGAGAGAGGTAAAAGTGTATAAACTAAGGAGGAGGAAGTTAGGTGAGATATAAGCAACTATTGGCAGAAAGGTGGCTAATGCAAGTATGAGTAGTGGGGGTTGAAGAGAGTTGGGATAGTTTTAAAAATGCAGTATTAGAATGTGGGCAGAAGTTTTAGGCTATAGGAGGGTGGGTGCAGGAGGAAAGAGGAGAGTGGTGGAATGAAGAAGTAAAGGGTGTGATAAAGGAGAAAAAGGTAGCTTATGAGAGGTTTTTACAAAACAGAAGTGTAAATAGAAGAGCAGAGTATATGGAGAGTAAAAGAAAGGTGAAGAGAGTGGTGAGAGAGTGCAAAAGAAGAGCGGATGAAAGAATGGGAGAGGCTCTGTCAAGAAATTTTGCTGAAAACAAGAAAATTTTTGGAGTGAGATAAACAAGGTAAGAAAGCCTAGGGAAAGAATGGATTTGTCAGTTAAAAACAGAGTAGGGGAGTTAGTAGATGGGGAACTGGAGGTATTGGGTAGATGGCGGGAATATTTTGAGGAACTTTTAAATGTCGATGAAAAAAGGGAGGCGGTAATTTCATGTACTGGCCAGGGAGGTACAACATCGTTTAGGAGTGAAGAAGAGCAGGATGAGTGTGGGGAGGTGCATGAGGCATTACGAGAATGAAAGGGGGTAAAGCAGCTGGAACTGACGGGATAATGACAGAAATGTTAAAAGCAGGGAAGGATATAGTGCTGGAGTGGTTGGTATTTTTGTTTAATAAATGTATGAAAGAGGGGAAGGTACCTAGAGATTGGCAGAGAGCATGTATAGTTCCTTTATATAAAGGAAGGGGGATAAGAGAGAGTGTAAAAATTATAGGGGAAGAAGTTTACTGAGTATACCAGGTAAAGTGTATGGCAGGGTTATTATTGAAAGAATTAGAGGTAAGACAGAGAGTAGGATTGCAGATGAGCAAGGAGGTTTTAGAGTGGGTAGGGATGTGTAGATCAAGTGTTTACAGTGAAGCATGTATGTGAACAGTATTTAGATAAAGGTAGAGAAGTTTACATTGCATTTATGGATTTAGAAAAGGCATATGATAGAGTGGATAGGGAGCAATGTGGCAAATGTTGCAAGTGTATGGAATAGGTAGTAAGTTACTGAAGGTGAAAGAGTTTTTATGAGGATAGTGAGGCTCAGGTTAGGGGTGTGTAGGAGAGAGGGAGATTACTTCCCGGTAAAAGTAGGTCTTAGACATGGATGTGTAATGTCACCATGGTTGTTTAATATATTTATAGATGGGGTTGTAAAAGAAGTAAATGCTAGGGTGTTGGGGAGAGGGTGGGATTAAATTATGGGAATTAAATGCAAAATGGGAGTTGACACAGTTACTTTTGCTGATGATACTGTGCTTATGGGAGATTCTAAAGAAAAGTTGCAAAGGTTAGTGGAGAGTTTGGGAGAGTGTGTAAAGGTAGAAAGTTAAAAGTGAACATAGATAAGAGTAAGGTGATGAGGGTATCAAACGATTTAAATAAAGAAAAATTGGATATCACATTGGAGAGAGGGATTATGGAAGAAGTAAATGTTTTCAGATATTTGGGAGCTGGACGTGTCAGCGGATGGGTTTATGAAGGATGAGGTTAACCATAGAATTGATGAAGGAAAAAAGGTGAGTGGTGCATTGAGGTATCTGGAAGACAAAAAACATTATCCATGGAGGCAAAGAAGGGAATGTATGAAAGTATAGTGGACCAACACTCTTATATGGGTGTGAAGCATGGGTTGCAAATGCTGCAGTGGGGAGGAGGCTGGAGGCAGTGGAGATGTCCTGTCTAAGGGACAGAAAATTCGGAATGTGGAAATTAGGAGAAGGTGTGGAGTTACTAAAAGTATTTGTCAGAGGGCTGAAGAGGGGTTGTTGAGGTGGTTTGGTCATTTAGAGAGAATGGATCAAAGAGAATGACTTGGAGAGCGATAAATCTGTAGGGGAAGGAAACGGGGTATGGGTCATCCTAGAAAAGGTTGGAGGGGGGGGTAAAGGAGGTTTTGTGGGCGAGGGCTTGGACTTCCAGCAAGCATGTGTGAGCGTGTTAGGATAGGAGTGAATGGAGACGAAAGTTTTTGGGACATGACGATCTGTTGGAGTGTGAGCAGGGTAACATTTTGTGAAGGGATTCAGGGAAACCAGTTAATTGATTTAGTTGGACTTGAGTCCTGGAAATGGGAAGTACAATGCCTGCACTTTAAAGGAGGGTCTGGGATAGTGACAGCTGGGAGGGACTATTCTCAGCTGTCGTATCTGAGCGCCCTGCAAAGACAGTGATTATGTATGAGTGTGGTGAAAGTGTTGAATGGTGAAGAAGTATTTTCTTTTTGGGGATTTTCTTTCTTTTGGGTCACCCTGCCTCGGTGGGAGACGGCCGACTTGTTAGAAAAAAAAAAAAAAATCTATTACATAAGTACTTCCTGATAGACAACCAAATATATCTATCACACAATTCATACTAAACAACCAAATCTATCTATCTAGATAACTAAGATTATATCTATCCTTAAACCAAATCTATCTATCCTAGACAACCAAACTTATCTATCTATCCTAGACAACAAAAACTACAGTAATTCACAATAGGTAACTATCCCATGTAATTCATAATAGGTAACTATTATCCACTAGTAATTAACAATGAGAACTATCTATGGGTAAACTCCTTTAACCCCCCCTGCGGGTGTAAGGGGGCTACCACTCTCAAATATCGGCAAAATCGAATATTACCGCTTTGAGCTCAATTTCATGCTACTTCCGGCTCTGAAATCACCCAAAATCATCTCTATTTCAGTTATATGTCTTCCATTCTATCAAATGATACCAAGAAACAGCCAATAAAACCATCGAAGAAAACACAGCTAAGTCTTCATTTTAATCCATCCACATGGTCAGAGTTTTGCTTTTCCCATCATGCACCGCATAGGGCAGGATTTTCTTTATACAGGTTGGCCATCACTAAACCGGGAATCATTATCTGGTTCCATCAGTAACCCGGCACTAATTTGGGTAGCATAATTTCAAATTTCATCATTATACTGACTCAAATTTCATCATTATACTGACTCAAATTTCATTATTATACTGACTCAAAATTGAGCAGATGGTTGTAAATCCACAGCAGCAAGCCAGTGGAGGAGAAAGCAGTGAAAAATAGGAAGATGAAGCTGTCTCTATTGATAGGTTTTTAAGTTTCCTAACCTAACCACTCTGAAATGGGCTCACTAATCCGGCACACTACGGTCCCAATGATGCCGGATTAGTGATGGCCCTGTTCTGTTAAACTCCCCAAAAGTCCATCTTCTCCTATTCATGCCAAAATTTACCATTCACACTTATCTAGTAAGCAGCTCATGATGTATGCTATGTGAGGACCTGACCTTAATGACATAGTTATATATGATGGACACTGAAAGGGTTAATAATAAACTAAAAACTTTTTGTTTTTTATTTTAAAACCTTAATAATGAAGTTACAAAGATGAATAATCATAAATATGCTACTAAACCCTGACTCTGCCAGGGTTGGGCTGGCTGGCGTGTGGGGTTAGATGTTGGGGGTGGTGTATGGGGCC
Source organism: Cherax destructor (assembly GCA_009830355.1). NCBI lineage: Eukaryota > Metazoa > Arthropoda > Malacostraca > Decapoda > Parastacidae > Cherax > Cherax destructor. The sequence continues at coordinate 30,032 of WNWK01021483.1, forward strand.
ATGTCGTCCCGGAGCGCTCCCTTTGGGGGGGGGGCCACATGTGTGTCCAGTGGGTTTGGGCGTAGGTGGATTTCGTCTTCAGACGGGAAACGTCTGATGTTGATAGCCGTCTCATCGACATACTTGCTGAGGAATGCCTGGGGAGTGCAAGGACAAGTCTTATATCAGAGAAAAAAGACACTTATTAGTGTTGGTCGGGGGTTCACTTTATTTAGTTACCCTACATCAGTGGACCCCCGAGTTTCGTAAACCCTGGAAATCGTACATTTATGTAAGTATAATATTGTAAGTGCTTGTGGAAGTGTATTTTGGGGCTGAAATAGACTAACCTGTGACATTTTTTCTTAAGGATAAAACTTTGGTAATGGCACTTGAGCAGACTTCAGGAGTGAATTTTTACAAACTCGGGGTCCATTTTAACCTTCTAGGGATGAGGTGCCCTTTATGCTGGTGAAGGGCTCTTGATTGAAAGAATTAGGCTCCCTCCCCCTTTTTTGGATCAAACCTGATTGAAAAATCCATCTAGATTCAACTTTTTAATAAATACAGTGGACCCTCCCCCTTTTTTGATTAACCGTTACAGAGGGGCGCGAAATGTGAAATTAAGAAAACTGAAACCCTTTTCCCATAAGAAATAATGTAAATCAAATTTAAACCTTTTATACACCCAAAAATATTAACAAAAAAAAATTTTTTTTGAATTAAATATAGATTTACATTGAAAAAAAAGACAAATAAATATAAAGCACAAATAACATGATAAATGAAAATTTAACATGATACTTACCTTTTTGAAGACTCTTGTTGGTATATGGAAGATAGGGAGGAGGAAGGGGGCACTGATTATTGTTTGGAAGGGGTCCCCTTCCAAAAACAGGTACCAAGGTACCAACCCCTGGACCCCAATGCCACAATGTTTAAACAGGCATGGGTTGTCAGGTGTGGGGTGGGAAGTACCCTTGCTGGTTTGAATGGGAAAAAACCCTGGCTGGTGTGTGGGAAAGTACCCTGGCTGGTGTGGGGGAAATACCCCCGTCTGGTGTGTGGGGGAAATACCTGGCTGGTATGGGAATACCCTGTTTGGTGTGTGGGGAATTCCCCGGGTGGTGTGAAAAGTACCCCTTTTGGGGGGTGTGGGGAATACCTGGCTGGGGTGTTCTTTCTTGAATTCTATGTGTTTCTTCCTTCTTTATAAGGGCTTTTAAGGGGCTTTCTTTGGACCCATGGTGGGTTATTTTGCAGTCACACAAAAAAACAAGCGCAAACAATGGATTACGTGGACCACGGAAACGGCCCCCCCCCAAATGACCTATTATTAAGTTTTTTTGTAAATGCTTTTATAATTATTTTTTGGGGGGGGGAAAGTAAACAATTTCAGTTTTTGGGGAAAAAAATTTGTTGGTAACAATTGAAAAATTCTAACGAAGAATGTTCGTTCCGGGGTCCCCTGTATTTAAAAAGTTTATATCACTAGGGGTTTTGTTACTTGCTGGCAAAGACACACTGAATAAAATGTGTGTACTCACCCATTGTATACCTATCTGTTGTTGCAGGGGGTTTGGGCATGCTCCCGACCACACCTCTTCACTGTTTGATACTAATTCCCTCTCTTCCTGCTCCCCAAGCTTTATCACACCTCGTCTTAAAACTATGTATGGTTCCGGGCCACTACATCACTTTCTGGCTATTCCCCCCGGGCCCAAAACGTGGTAAACTCCTCTCTTTTATATGTCGGGTTGTGTGTGTTTTTTTATCTATATTCCTTTCAACCTCCTTTAAACCCATCTATAAATATATTAAACAACCATGGTGACATTACACCCCCCGTCTAAGACCTATTTTTTACTGGGAAGTAATCTCCCTCTCTCCTACCCCCCCAAACCCTACCTCACATCCTCAAAAACTCTTTACAGCCTTCAGTAACTTACTACCTATTCCATACACTTGAAACATTTGCCACATTGCTCCCTACCCCTCTAAACCTCCTTGCTCATCCAATCCTACTCTCTGTCTTTCCTCTAATTCTTTCAAAAAAACCCTCCCTACACTTTACCTGGTATACTCAGTAAACTTATTCCCCTTTTTTACAATTTCTTTTACCCCCCTTCCCTTTTATAAAGGAACTATACATCTCTCTCCCAAATTTAGGTACATTTCCCTCTTTCATCATTTCTTCTTTCAACCGTGGCCTTTTCCCCACCAAGGCAGGGGGGCCCAAAAAAGGAAAACAAAAGTTTCTCCCCTCACACCCAGAACATATTCAGGAAGGGGTTACGGGCCCCCTTCTCCCGGCATTTAGTCGCCTCTTCGACACACAGGGTTTACGGAGGAAGAATTCTGTTCCACTTCCCGTGGAGATAAGAAAAACAAAACAAGAACTAGTAAGAAAATAAAAAAAACCCAGAGGGTGTGTATATATATGTTGCATGAATGTAGGTGACCTAATGTAAGTAGAAGTAGCAAGATGTACCTGAAATCTTACATTTTTATGAGACAAAAATACCCAGCAATCCTACCATCATGTAAAACAATTACAGGCTTTGCTTTAAATCCTTCCAGGACGGTAGTACCTCCTGGGCGGTTGCTGTCTAAAACCCACTACCTAGATTTCATACATTTATTAAACAAAAATACCAACCCCTCAACACTATATCCCCCTGCTTTTTAAAATTTCTGTCATGATCCGTCATTTCCGCTCTTTACCCCCTTTTATTCATGTTGCCTCGCACCTCCCCCCCCATCCCCCTTCTTCACTCCTAAACATGTTATACCTCCCCGGCCAGTGCATAAAATTACCCCCCCTTTTTTTCCCACATTTAAAATTTCTCAAAATATTCCCCCCATCTACCCAATACCTCCCCTCCCCATCTACTAACTCCCCTCTCTGTTTTAATGACAAATCCATTCGTTCCCACTTTTTCTTGTTTATCTTACTCCCAAAAATTTTCTTGTTTTCACAAACCCCTTTACAGAGCCTCCCACTCTTTCATCAGCTCTCCTTTTGCACTCTCTCACCACTCTCTTCACCTTTCTTTTTTTTCTCCATATACTTTGCTCTTCTATTAACACTTCTGTTTTGTAAAAACCTCTCATAACTACCTTTTTTCTTTTATCCCCCCTTTACTTCTTCATTCCACCCTCCCCCCCTCTTTCCTCCCACCCCCCTCCTATACCACAAACTTCTGCTGTTGCCATTATCTTTTGTCCCATCTACCTTTTACTCTAACTGTCTACCTAAATAATGATCCGAAAAATACGTTGCCCCCTATAAAAATGTACATCCTGGGCCTACCCTCAACCTTTTATACCCAAAACATAATCTAACAAACTACTTTCATTAAGTCTATATCTTTCCTTGTATACAATTTTTTTCTTTTTCATAAAATATGTTTACTTATTACAAAACCCCTTTCTACATAGCTCTATTAACGGTGTCCCCTTTACCTTTACCTCTGGCACCCCAAATTTACCCTACTCCCCCCATAATATTTTACCCCCTTTACATTAAAATCCCCCAAACCCCAAGTACTCTCTCATTTGGGTTTAAAACTCCCCAAAACACTCATCACATTTCCCAAAATTTTCTCTCTCCTCTACCTTCTTCTCCAGGTATAACACACATAACCCTTTTCCCCTCAACCTTTTTTATTACATAACCTTGAATTTAAACATTTATACTCCCCTATACCTGCCTATTATACATAAGTATAATATCATAATATTAATGGTTAGAACTTGAGTCCTGGAAAAAAGGGGGAATACAATGCCTGCCCTTTTAAAAGGGGGGTTTGGGATATTGGAGTTTTGGGGGACATCTAAACTGTTGTATCTGAGTGCCTCTGCAAAGACAGTGATTATGTATGAGTGATGGGGAAAATTTGAATAAAAAAAGTTTTCTTTCTTTTTTGGTTTTTTTTCTTGTTGGGTCCTGTGCCTCGGGGGGAAATGGCCAAAGTGTTAAACAAAAAATTTGGTATAAAAATTTGGATGCGACAGAAT